>JANIIK010001517.1:37500-52500 GCA_027704905.1 Muraenolepis orangiensis | reverse complement strand
TCGTTATAATGACTTTTCACAAAGACATTTTGAATGACTTTTCACGAGGTCGTTATAATGACTTTTCACGAGGTCGTTATAATGACTTTTCACGAGGTCGTTATAATGACTTTTCACAAGGTCGTTATAATGACTTTTCACGAGGTCGTTATAATGACTTTTCACAAGGTCGTTATAATGACTTTTCACAAGGTCGTTATAATGACTTTTCACAAGGTCGTTATAATGACTTTTCACAAGGTCGTTATAATGACTTTTCACAAGGTCGTTATAATGACTTTTCACAAGGTCGTTATAATGACTTTTCACAAGGTCGTTATAATGACTTTTCACAAGGTCGTTATAATGAGGCTTTCTGTTTGTTTTAGTGTCAATTCCAGAGGAATTCATCAGGGGTGACGGAGCAAGAATCCTTAGCTGGTTGAGGCGGAGGGGCGGCAGGGTGGCTCGGTCTGTTAGGACTGTTGGGAACCGCAAGGTCGCAGATTCAAGTCCCCCAAACACCTGGGCACTGGGCTGAGCTGCCCTTGAGCAAGGCACCAGACCCCTAATGCTCCCTGTGCAGCTGTATATACCAATAGCTGCCCACTGCTCCTGATAACACGAGGAGGGGTTGAATGAGTGAGACTCATTTCTGTGTGTGTGTACATGTGTGTGACCATATAGAGGAATGAATCCTCTTCAGATTCAGGTTAAAGTGGGTCTCCTTTATGAATCCCCCCCTCCGACACTACTGGGCTGACAGGAGCCACCAGGGGTGAGACTGGTGCTCCTGGGGGAGACGGGGGAGAGAAGGGAGAGAGAGAGGTTGTCTCTCTCTGTCATTCTGGTATTCATTCCACTTAGTTTGTTATAAACAGGGTTAAGAAGAAGAAATGTTTCGTTTTGCTCAGTGAAATTTTTGGCAACGGTACATTGAAACCCCAGTTAATCTGAAAAGCTACCGCTAATCACCACCAGATTATAAGACACTCTTCCACCCCCCCCCCCCCCCCCCGCCCCCCCCCCCCCTAATGAAATAGGAGGCATTCCCATTTTAAATCGCCCAATGGGTCGCGTGTACCGCCGGCAGCAATCGGCAACGATTGCCAGCACAATGAGGGGGAAAACACTAAGTCCCATGATGCACTGCAGGAAGCCATCCTGTGACATTCTATGGCCCCGCGGCTGCCAGGGTCATAGAGAGTACTGTCCTCTTTCCATCCATCTTCTGAGGGGGGGGGGGGGGGGTTGGCTTCTATGAGCCCCTCAGAGGGCTCAAGTGTCTGTGTTGGACACACACACACACACACACACACACACACACACACACACACACACACACACACACACACACACACACACACACACACACACATGGGGTTCAAGTTGGCTGGATGATTGTGAAGAGGCCCTGTTTCCCCTGCTGATGAGTTGGCATCATGGTATTAGCATCATCTAGAGAGAGAGAGAGAGAGAGAGAGAGAGAGAGAGAGAGAGAGAGAGAGAGAGAGAGAGAGAGAGAGAGAGAGAGAGAGAGAGAGAGAGAGAGAGAGAGAGAGAGAGAGAGAGGGAGAGAGAGAGAGAGACTGTGTTCTTGCTTTAGCTGAACTGTGATGAGTTGAGCCAGCGGTCCACCTGATTCTATCATCTGAGAAACAATAAACAATCCATTCACAGGTCAGGCATTAAGCATCGTCTGTGCCGGATTAGACCTATGGAGGTCTTGATGGTGTGTGTGTGTGTGTGTGTGTGTGTGTGTGTGTGTGGCTCTGAAGGGTGTTTGTGTTGGGTCTTGGCAGTGTGTGTGTGTGAGTATGTGTGTGTGTGTGTGTGTGTGTGTGTGTGTGTGTGTGTGTGTGTGTGTGTGTGTGTGTGTGTGTGTGTGTGTGTGTAAGTGAGAGTGAGTGGGTGTGTGTGATAGAGAGTGAGTGTGTGTGTGTGTCTGGAGGGTGTTTGTGTTAAGTCTTGAGTGTGTGTGTGTGTGTGTGTGTGTGTGTGTGTGTGTGTGTGTGTGTGTGAGAGAGTGAGTGAGAGAGTGAGTGTGTGTGTGTGGCTGGAGGGTATTTGCGTCAAGTCTTGAGTGTGTGTGTGTGTGCAGGGGCGTAGCTGGGGGGGGGGGGAGGTTAGGATGATTCCAAGGGCCCAGCACTGGGGGGGGGGCCAGAGAACACTATTATTATCTTTTTATTAATATGGTTTTATTATTATCCTAAAGTAAGTTAATGAAGATGACTCAAAAGTATTGCCTGTATTAAAAAAAACGTCACAAAAGAAACAAACAAGTGCTTGTTCCTCTGTTTGACAGAATGAGCACCCCTCCCTTCATTCACTGCATGGTTCAGTCCATGCACGTGGGCGCCTGAGCAATGGAGCAAGCGGAGCTAGATTTAGGAGACTGTCCCTTTAAGACGCCGGTTGTCTTGTTGTGTGCGGCACGCGACTCGCGAGCGTGAAGGTAGTCCGTCAGAGAGAGTTGAAGTTCAGTCCGTTAGACACTCTCGTTGAAAGTGAACGTTAACTTGAATAATTATTTCATTTATGTGGGATCCATCCTGTAGGATTCAGATTGTTAGAAGTCAATGATATAAAAGTAAGTGCCCGCAGTTTATCGTTTCACCTGTTAAATAGATCGCGTGTTCAGTGATCGATTGGAAGAGGTTAACGTGATATTTCCTGATTGAGTTAACTTACCAACCGTCGTTATTTTCTTTCATGTACAGTATAAGCTAGCATAGTGCCGTTTGTGTCACTGGTTAAATGTGCTAAATCTTTTATATACTCATATTTATATACATGATATAATTTGTGTTCATTTGTATCATTATATATATGCTTATGTATGACAGTTCTTGTTTATGCTTCAGCCGTGAATTGCTTTACACCTTATCAAATAACTAATAGCAACTATTGTTATTCCAGCTAAATGTGATGACGGATATTGGCAGAAAGAAAATAAACCCATATAAATATATATGCACTAGCCCTAACAAAATGACCTCACTAACACTGTGTGTGTGTGTGTGTGTGTGTGTGTGTGTGTGTGTGTGTGTGTGTGTGTGTGTGTGTGTGTGTGTAGCCAGCCAACCAGGTAGAACATGGCAGAAAAAAGAAGAAATCATGTATTCAACCCAGTTGAGTGTATTCATCCGTGTGTTGCTCTCCTGTAGATGATGTGGTGACCGTGCAGACTCAGGGAGGAGGCAGAGGAGGAGAGAAAGAGACACAAGAGCTCCAGGTAATGGAAATATCAGACAGCTTAAAGGGTAGGAGAACATCCCTAGTCAAAAAATGCTATAGGAATCTCTATACGTTTTTGGAACCCTATAGGAATCCTTTAGGAGCCCATAGGATTTTGAGACAGTTCTGTGCTCTATATTGCAGGAAATTGCACGTCCAGGTGTTCAATAAATTAAAACAATTCTGCCATGGAGGTGGTCGTGCCTGACCCACTCCAAACCACCCCTTGCCTGCCAGTTACTAATCTTGCACCCCCACTTTCAACTCTAACTAGGCGGGCCATGCACGCACAGCAGCGCGCCAGCAGCTTGCAGCTTGAACAGACTGACAGGAACATGTCCTACAGCTCATGAATCAGGAGCTCAGAAACTAAAGAAAAAACGTCAGCAAGAGGAAATAATATATTTAATAATAATAATAAAAGAGGTCGACAGCTAGTCACCAAGTATTTTCACAAGAAAGGTCTTTATTCACAGAACCTGTTTTGAAGCCCATAACAGCTTGGCCAACATTTTGTGGCTGACGTTAGCTACCTGTTGCTATCAAAAATGAGATGAGTGTAGATGAGCCCAGTGAATTAGTATCCAGCAGCTATGCCCTTTTGCTATGGCTAGCTAACCTAACCTGTATAATGTTACATGCTAATCCCATCTGCTCTGATGCACAGATGGGGCTTCAGGATCAGTACCCCTTCCCTCAGGCCCTTCCCTCAGGCCCTCCCCTCAGGCCCTCCCCTCAGGCCCTTCCCTCAGGCCCTCCCCTCAGGCCCTTCCCTCAGGCCCTTCCCTCAGGCCCTCCCCTCAGGCCCTTCCCTCAGGCCCTTCCCTCAGGCCCTCCCCTCAGGCCCTTCCCTCAGGCCCTCCCCTCAGGCCCTCCCCTCAGGCCCTCCCCTCAGGCCCTCCCCTCAGGCCCTTCCCTCAGGCCCTCCCCTCAGGCCCTTCCCTCAGGCCCTCCCAGCTGAAGGAGAGGGAGGTAAAGCAGCAGGGCGTCCCGTTAACAAACTGATTTTAAATATTTTAAATATGCTTACATAATCATTGAATACAACTTTAGGTAATATTCACATTTAGTTACTCTAGTTCTTCCAGTAATTGCAATACCATTGACCACTGGCACATTAAATTGAGGTTGTTACAGTAGCTATAGCTAGATTTGAGCAATTGGAAAATATCTATAACAATTATTATTATTATTATTATTATTATTATTATTATTATTATAACAATTAAGAGATAGCTCGAGCTGTACTGTGTTATTACTATGATAGGGCATTTTATAAATGATGTACCGTATGGATACTCTAGAGCCAGGGCCCTCGAGCAAGGCAGCCAATGAGAGCAGAGGTGAAGAGGCAGAAGTAGCAGAAGAAGTGGAGGACCATGAAAGCAGCACAGATGAGGAGGAAGCAGCTATGGACGGTCAATGTCAGGGACGAAGTGAGGCTCCCACACAGGAGGCCACAGATACTGAGCCACCTGTGGTGGTGTCTGAGGTAGAAGATCTGCTCTCACGTGACCCAGGGTTGTTCCCAGCTAGGATGAGTGACAGGGACAGGGCAACTATTGGAAAGAAATGAGCAAGGTGAGAAACAGATCAAGAATTTCCACATGATTCAAAGGGAAAGCCATTTCCAGATGACTTGAAATACACCAAAGCAGATAAGGGTAGAGGGGAAGTGAAAAGGGATGGGTTGATTCACAGTGAAAGTGCAAATGCACTGTTCTGCAGACCATATCACAAGAGTAGGGAAACTATATGAATAGACTATTGCATTGGTCCATTCATTGAAGATGAACACAATGCGACATCCTTTACTAGGCTCACCCACCAGCAGTTCAGGTGCTGAACTGCTGATCCCAATGTATAGGTAAAAACATATTATGCGTTTTCATCAATAAATAAATGCCCCAAATTTGCGCGCATGGATTGGGGGCCCACAAATAGATTCTTTCATGGGGCCCAGAATCTCCAGCTACGCCCCTGGGTGTGGTCATGCATGCGTGTGTATTTCTATTGTCCTCATTGTGTCCAAGTGGTTGTACTTTCCTTCAGCTACAAGGCCGTCCTTGTTTAAAGACATCATCTTTTATCTGGACTCTACCAATGGTTTCACACGCCATACACGACATGACAGACAGTAGACAATAAAATAAAAACAATCGAATAAAAAGTTTAAAAAATTACAAAACTGTATAAAGTTCAAATTAAAATATATAAGAGTAAAAATGCAACTTATAAAATGCAATATATCAGCACAGAAAAGAGTAATATGTATATATAAATCAATGTAATAAAATCTACATTGTTATATGCTATAGGCCCTTGTTCAGCAGCCTGATGGCCTGACTGTGAAGCTGTCTCTGAGTCTATTTGATACCACTTGATACTGAGGTATCGCCTGACTGACGGGAACAGTGAGTACAGTTGGTGGCTGTAGGGCAATGTCTTTATGATGCTGAAACACACACACACACAGTTAAACACACACACACTCACAGTTAAACACACACACACACAGTTACACACACACACACACACACTCACAGTTAAACACACACACACACACACTCACAGTTAAACACACACACACAGTTAAACACACACACACACACACACACTCACAGTTAAACACACACACACAGTTAAACACACACACACACACACACACACACACTCTCAGTTAAACACACAGGTAACCACTGGAGGCTGAGGTGGAGATGTCTAGATGTACAGTAGAGGATAGAACAGAAGAGACTAGAACACAATAGATCAGTTCTCAACACACAGCTTCCCTTTGTGTTTTATTGCGGTGGTTTGAAGCGCAGCCACTGAGACAACATGTTTAGTTCATGCAACAGTTTCATTATTTAGTTATTGACTTACATATTGAGCTCTTAGTCAATTGTTCATTCATGTGTTCATTGTTCTTTATCTCAAAGGTTCACAGCGACCTCTGCTCTTAATCGATGACCCAATCCCTTCACGGTTCTTACTCGTATTTTAATATCTGTATATCGCTGTGTTCTGCTGCTCCCTGCTGGCGACACTAGAGCATTACAACACCACGCAGCTCTAATAATATCATATATATATATTATATACAAGCAGTTATATAAAGTGTGTGTGGTGTAGGTTTTTGGACTGGTGCTCAACACACACACACACACACACACACACACACACACACACACACACCAGTTTTCAAAAATTACTGGACTTTCTGGACAGTTACTGCACTGTATTAAAAAACATGTACATATCATTTAAGTCACTTTGCTGCTCTTTTTTGTTTATTTTATTGTATATATAATTTTTATTTTATGGTGTTTTTAAGATTTATACTGCGGGAGGGAACGGGGAGTAAGTGTTCCTATGGACTTGTATCTTGTACCTTGTATCATATTTATATACATATACACATACATGCGCATATAGAAGTACACACACACACTTATGTATAGAAAAACACACACATATGTGTGCATGCACACACACACACACACACACACACACACACACACACACACACACACACACACACTGCAGGAGGGAATGGGGAGGAAGCATTCTGTTGAACTGGTTTAAATGGCTCATAAAACATGTTGAACCTTGAAGTGACCAGAAGAAGAGAGCCAACCCAAGACTTAATGAAGGCTTGATCCAAGGTTTGATGAAGCGTATTCATCCTGTCACCACGGTGACTGAATGACTCAGAGACTCACTTGTTGTCCCAAGGGAGACTCTGAGTCCCAACACGCCGCCTCACTGAGGCTTGACTTTCAACACAGTTCTGGGGAGCTGGAGTTTGTCTTTGGGTGAGGAGGAGAGATGTGGGGGAGGGAGGAGAAGGAGGGAGGAGGATAGAGGGAGGGAGGGAGAGGGAGGAGGATAGAGGGAGGAAGGGAGTGGGAGGAGGAGAAGGGAGGGAGGGAGGGAGGAGGAGGAGGGAGAGAGGTGGGGAGGGAGGGACGGAGGGAGGGAGGGAGGGAGGGAGGGAGGGAGGGAGGGATGGAGGGAGGGAGGGAGGGAGGGAGGGAGGAGGTAGAGAGGTGGGGAGGAGAAGGAGGGAGGAGGATAGAGGGAGGGAGGGAGAGGGAGGAGGGGGGGGAGAGGTGGGGAGGGAGGGAGGGAGGGAGGAGGAGGGAGAGAGGTGGGAAGGGAGTGAGGAGGAGAAGGAGGGAAAGAGATGGTGAGGGGAGGAAAAGGAGGGAGGAGGATAACGGGAGGGAGGAAGAGGGTGGAGGAGGAAGAGAGTTGGTGAGGGAGGGAGGGAGGAGGAGAAGGATGGAGAGAGGTGGGGAGAGAAGATAAGGAGGGAGAGAAGTGGAGAGGAAGAAGGAGAAGGCGGGAGGGAGAGGTGGGGAAGGGAGGAGGAAAGAGGGAGGGAGGGAAAGGGAGAAGGAGGGAGAGAGGATAGAGGGAGGGAGGAAGAGAGGTGGTGGGGGAGGGGAAGGAGGGAGGAGGATAGGGGAGGGAAGGAGGAGAAGAAGGAGAGAGAGAAAGGTGGGGGAGGGAGGAGAAAGAGGGTTGGGGGAGGGTGGAGAAGGAGCGAGGACAATAGAGAGGTCGAGGAAGAGGGAGGAGGAGGGAGAGAGGTGGCAAGGGAGGAGGTGAAGAAGAGAGAGAGGTGGCGAGAGAAGAAAGGGAGAGAGAGAGAGAAGTGGTGAGGGAGGAGGACAAGGAAGGAGAAAGAGGTGGGGGAGGGAGGAGAAGGAGGGAGAGATGTGGGGGAGGGAGTAGAGGTAGATAGATTGATAGATAGATAGATAGATGGACTTTATTGATTTATTTATAGGAATTGGGTGGAAGCATTCCATTGAACTTGTTTAAAAAGGCTAATAAAACATGTTGAATCTTGAAGTGACCAGAAGGTGTCACCTCCTCACCTCCTCACCTCCTCAACCTCCTCACCTCCTCACCTCCCTACCTCCTCAACCTCCTCACCTCCCCCACCTCCTCACCTCCCTACCTCCTCAACCTCCTCACCTCCTTACCTCCCCTACCTCCTCACCTCCCCTACCTCCTCACCTCCCCCACCTCCTCACCTCCCTACCTCCTCAACCTCCTCACCTCCCTACCTCCCCTACCTCCTCACCTCCCCCACCTCCTCACCTCCCCCACCTCCTCACCTCCCTACCTCCTCAACCTCCTCACCTCCCTACCTCCTCAACCTCCTCACCTCCCTACCTCCTCAACCTCCTCACCTCCCCCACCTCCTCACCTCCCTACCTCCTCAACCTCCTCACCTCCCCCACCTCCTCACCTCCCTACCTCCTCAACCTCCTCACCTCCCTACCTCCTCACCTCCCCCACCTCCTCACCTCCCTACCTCCTCAACCTCCTCACCTCCCCCACCTCCTCAACCTCCCCCACCTCCTCAACCTCCTCAACCTCCTCACCTCCACACCTCCTCACCTCCTCACCTCCCTACCTCCTCAACCTCCTCACCTCCCTACCTCCTCACCTCCTTACCTCCCCCACCTCCTCACCTCCCCCACCTCCTCACCTCCCCCACCTCCTCAACCTCCTCACCTCCTCACCTCCTCAACCTCCTCACCTCCTCACCTCCCTACCTCCTCAACCTCCTCACCTCCTCACCTCCTCACCTCCTCACCTCCTCAACCTCCTCAACCTCCTCACCTCCTCACCTCCCCACCTCCTCAACCTCCTCACCCCCTCACCTCCCTACCTCAGACTCACACAAACACACACACACACACTTATTGAAATACACACACATTTATAAATACACACACAAACACATATTGAAATACACACACATTTATAGAAGAACACACACTTATCGAAACACACACATTTATAAATACACACACATTTATAATTACACACACACACTTATAGAAATACACACACACACTTATAAATAATCACACATATAGAAATACACACACACTTATAGAAATACACACACATTTATATGAATACACACACACTTATATAAATACACACACATTTATATAAATACACACATTTATAAATACACACACACACAGACACACATTTATATAAATACACACACTTATAGAAACACACACATTTATAAATACACAACCACACATTTAAATACACACACACTTATAGAAACACACACACATTTATAAAACACACACAAACCCACATTGAAACACACACCCTGTAGTGCTGAGAGACGGGAGTCGGAGGTGAATTCAAAGTCCAAACGGGACGTTTATTGGACATGGAACCACGTAAACAAACCAACTGACAGTCCTATAGAACTGAATGTTATATAGGACTGTGCGCTGGTCACGAGGAAGAGGGAGCGGCCAACCTCCCTCTCCTCCTCACCTCCCCCACCTCCTCACCTCCCCAACTCCTCTTCTCCCTCACCTCCTCACCTCCCCCAACTCCCTCACCTCCCCAACTCCCTCACCTCCCCCACCGCCCCCACCCCCTCACCTCCTCACCTCCCCCACCTCCCTCACCTCCCCCACCTCCTCTCCTCCCCCACCCCCTTTACCTCCTCTCCTCCCCCACCTCCCTCACCTCCTCACCTCCTCTCCTCCCCCACCCCTCCTCCTCACCTCCTCTCCTCCCCCACCTCCCTTCACCTCCTCACCTCCTCTCCTCCCCCACCCCCTTTACCTCCTCACCATGAAGTACTGGCTCATGATCCCTCCTTAAACCAGACCTCTCAGTTCACTCTACAGGCCTTCATTCACTCTCTGGTTCAGGAAGGACTTCAAGCTATCTCTTCTGATCCTTTAGTCTGGAAATAAGTCATTTAGTATATAGTCCTGTCACATGTAGTCCCACTGGATAAAGGCGTGAGAAAAATGATCTCAATAACTATCGGCCAATTTCCACATTGTACCTTCTTGCTCAAATCCTGGAGTCCTTAGTTAATAATCAGCTCACCTCTCAACAGATGGTGTGTTATGTCAGCACCAGTCAGGGTTCAGAGGTCAACGTGGAACTGTCACTGACACTATCTTGGTATCTGGCTGGATCGTAAAGTGAGCCACCAAAGAGTTCCAAAGTTCATCAGGAAGTGGATGGTTGAGGCTGTTATGTTATCTGGAGACACGCCTCCACTCGTAAAGCCCTAGATTCAGGTCATCCTCCTCTCCAAGATGTGTTCCCCTCATGACGGTTATTCCACACCCCATTGGTTCTTGTAAGAAGAGCTTGGGTGGACATCCCTAACAGTAAGACATCGGTATCTCCTTGTTCACCAAGCCCTTACTGGCACCTTTGTCGTCATGGTTACCTGGTTATTAATCTGGTCCTATAGTATACTTTGCTTCTGCTTCCCGACACCAGAATTGACAAGACCTCAAAGACATGTTGTTAGGGCCTCAAAGACATGTTGTTAGGGCCTCAAAGACATGTTGTTAGGGCCTCAAAGACATGTGTTAGGGCCTCAAAGACATGTTGTTAGGGCCTCAAAGACATGTGTTAGGGCCTCAAAGACATGTTGTTAGGGCCTCAACACATGTTGTTAGGGCCTCAAACATGTTGTTAGGGCCTCAAAGACATGTTGTTAGGGCCTCAAAGCCATGTTGTTAGGGCCTCAAAGACATGTTGTTAGGGCCTCAAAGACATGTTGTTAGGGCCTCAAAGACATGTTGTTAGGGCCTCGTGTCCTTGGGTAATCGTGTGGCCAACAGAGCATTGGGACCTGCTGATAGGCCCTTCATCAACAGGACGGAAACAACTACATTTACATTTAGGGCATTTGGCAGACGCTTTTATCCAAAGCGACTTACAAGGTGTACATTTGTTGAAGCAGACAATAGCATAACACTGAGGTACGCCAACATCAAAATAGAGCAGTTCACAAGCATTCATATTAACAAGATGAATAACACAATTTGGTACTGCCAGGTCACCTGCTTAAGTAGCTGTGATAAGAGCGTGTTATCAACATTAAGGATATTTGACAAACAAATTGGCTCTGTAGTAAAAGGCTCCTTTTTCCAGTTGAGGCTCCTGTCCAAAATAAAGCCCTACCTCTCTCGCAATGACCTCGAGAGGGTTATCCATGCTTTTATTTCGTCCAGGTTGGACTATTGTAATGGTCTGTATGTGGGTCTAGACCAGCTCTCCCTACGACGCCTGCAGCTAGTGCAGAACGCTGCTGTGCGCCTCTTGACCGGCACAAAGAAGCGTGACCACATTACACCGCTGCTGGTTTCCCTGCACTGGCTTCCTGTTCGCTTCAGGATTGATTTTAAAATTGTTGTTTGTCTTCAAGGCATTAAATAGTCTGGCCCCTCAGTACCTAGCTGAACTTCTCCATGTTCGCACCCCAGTTAGAGCACTGAGGTCATCGAATGAGGTACTTTTAGATGTCCCAAGGTCTAGGCTAAAAACTAAAGGCGACCGAGCATTTGCGGTGGCTGCCCCAAAGTTGTGGAACAGTCTGCCACTCCAAATTCGGTCTGCCCAGTTAGTTAGGGGTTCACAAAGGAGAAGGAGGGTTCATGGAGAGTCCAGGTGGACTCTGAACAGGTGGGTCTTGAGTCTCTTGCGGAAGCTGGCGCCGCCTGACATGAGACGGGAGTTCATTCCACCGGTGGAGCCAGAGCCCGGTGGAAGTCAGTGAGGCTCGCTGCAGAGGAGGGTTTAGGCACTGGCACAATGGAGGTGGTCTTAAAGCACGCTGGGACAACTGCCTGAGCTAGTGACAAGTTGAACATGTCAGTAAGGACCTCGGTCAGCTGCTCAGCGCAGTTCCTGAGCACGCCACCGGGGGCGCCATCAGGACCAGCTGCCTTATGAGCATTTGTTCTGCTCAGTGCCGCACGCACGTCTGTGGGGGAGAGGGGGAGGGGCTGGTGGTCTGTGGGGGAGAGGGGGAGGGGCTGGTGGTCTGTGGGGAGAGGGGGAGGGGCTGGTGGTCTGTGGGGGAGAGGGGGAGGGGCTGGTGGTCTGTGGGGGAGAGGGGGAGGGGCTGGTGGTCTGTGGGGGAGAGGGGGAGGGGCTGGTGGTCAGCGGGGAGAGGGGGAGGGGCTGGTGGTCTGTGGGGGAGAGGGGGAGGGGCTGGTGGTCTGTGGGGGAGGAGCCCTGGTGGGCGGTTGGGTTGTTCCGGTCGTAGCGAGCAAGAAAATGATTGAGTTGATCAGGGAGGGATGAGTCGGTGGTTGGGGGTTGAGTTGTTGGAGGGTTTATAATCCGTGATGGCCTGGATGTCCTGCCACATGCGTCGGGGATCAGGGTTGTTGAAGTGGTCTTCAACCCTTCGCTTGTGGTTGAGCTGCATCGCCTGACATAAAAGCAGCGTCACGTGCCTTTAGGAGTAGGCGGACCTCTCTACAAGTTATTATAACTGAAGATATATTAATGTCACGTAATATTCATAACTCCTAAACCCCAAATAAGCTCTATGTTTCTATGTAGGCCTTCCATGACTCTGAAGTCTCACTTAAGCGTCATGCTTTAACATCCAGGGCCGATGCATTTAAACATCACAAGTCTATTAAGAATCAAACCTTTAATGACCTGAGAAGTGGTGTATCACAGACTGACCCTGATATCCTGGTGGACTGAAACGGGTCTTAACATAACTCTGAGGTTTCCTACGTGACGCTGGATATGTTCATCTGTTACTGTTTAAACTGATGTCACGGTACCCAATTAGTTTGAGTTATTTTCTCTGAAACTTAACTTGGTAATAATACATTCCCGTGATGAGTGTATACAGACCACCCTCAGCTGTCTCTAGTTCAATTCATAAACTAGCAGACTTCCGTACTGCGTACAATAACTCAGCCACGCTGGTTCTTGGTGACTTTCCCTCCAGTTGGTGGATGAACGATGCACATGGTTTAGAGGAGATGTGAGACCATCTCCATCTGTCACAGCTGATTGATGAGCCATTCTGTCCAATAGGAAGGACACCATGACTCTGGAGTTTAGTGCTTGGCTTTAGTGACCGCTGGCCTCCGTAAGACTGGAAAGACCAAGCTCTAGGATTGATACTTAATGAAATGTAAACACTTTAAATGAACAGTCTGAAATAACTTAGTAATACATTTAAATCCTCCTTGAGTAAAGCTAAGGCCAATTATGACATAGAATGAATCTCTAGCTGTTCTACAAATGTGTCAACATTCTGGAAAGCAGTGAAGGTAAACCATAACAAGTCCACTATATATATTTTGAATATAGTCCTGTCTAATGTAGTCCCACTGGATAAAGGCGTGATAAAAATGATCTCAATAACTATCGGCCAATTTCCACATTGTCCCTTCTTGCTCATATCCTGGAGTCCTTAGTTAATAATCAGCTCACCTCTCAAAAGATTGTGTGTTAAGTTCCAAAGTTCATCAGGAAGTGGATGGTTGAGGCTGTTATGTTATCTGGAGACACGCCTCCACTCGTAAAGCCCTAGATTCAGGTCATCCTCCTCTCCAAGATGTGTTCACCTCATGACGGTTAATCCACACCCCATTGGTTCTTGTAAGAAGAGCTTGGGTGGACATCCCTAACAGTAAGACATCGGTATCTCCTTGTTCACCAAGCCCTTACTGGCACCTTGTCGTCATGGTTACCTGGTTATTAATCTGGTCCTATAGTCACCTTTCAACCGCTTCAAGTGATTGGCTGATGCTCAAAGTACTGTTGTGGATTATTCATACCCACTTTGTGACCAATGGAATACAGAGTATCTTTAGGAGAAGACTGTTGTCTTTTAAAGAATATTATATACAATAGAATGTTTAACATAATAGGTATATGTTAGACACCAATGCAAAGGTTTAACAAAGGTAACATATAACAAATGGTTCGGTCCAGACAGAAGTCTCAGTTCACACAGAATGCAATCTAGTGTGGATGGAGTGAGCCCCGAGGGGAAGTAACCAGGGCTGATGTAGCATGGATGCTCTTTGTCCTGTCAGCCGCTTGACTTGAAACATCTGAAGGTGCTTCTGCTTCCAGTCATGACAGTGGATTGACAAGGCCTCAAAGACATGTTGTTAGGGCCTCAAAGACATGTTGTTAGGGCCTAAAAGACATGTTGTTAGGGCCTCAAAGACATTTTGTTAGGGCCTTAAAGACATGTTGTTAGGGCCTCAAAGACATGTTGTTAGGGCCTCAAAGACATGTTGTTAGGGCCTCAAAGACATGTTGTTAGGGCCTCAAAGACATGTTGTTAGGGCCTCAAAGACATGTTGTTAGGGCTTCAAAGACATGTTGTTAGGACCTCAAAGACATGTTGTTAGGGCCTCGTGTCCTTGGGTAACCGTGGGGCCAACAGAGCATTGAGACCTGCTGATAGGCCCTTCATCAACAGGATGGAAACAACTAGACTATAAGGATATTACATTTACCATTACAACAGTAGGAGTAGTAGTAGTAGTAGTAGCAGTAGTAGTAGTAGTAGTAGTAGTAGTAGTAGTAGTAGTAGTAGTAGTTGTAGAAGTACTATAGTAGTAGCAGTAGTAGTAGTACTATAGTAGTAGTACCCTTTGCTCCATTATAGTAGTAGTAGTAGTAGTACTATAGTAGTAGTAGTAGTAGTACTATAGTAGTAGTAGTAGTAGTACTATAGTAGTAGTAGTAGTAGTACTATAGTAGTAGTAGTAGTAGTACTATAGTAGTAGTAGTAGTAGTACTATAGTAGTAGTAGTAGTAGTAGTACTATAGTAGTAGTAGTAGTAGTAGTAGTACTATAGTAGTAGTAGTAGTAGTAGTACTATAGTAGTAGTAGTAGTAGTAGTAGTAGTAGTAGTAGTAGTACTATAGTAGTAGTAGTAGTAGTAGTAGTAGTAGTACTATAGTAGTAGTAGTAGTAGT
>JANIIK010001517.1:2500-32500 GCA_027704905.1 Muraenolepis orangiensis | reverse complement strand
AAGCACTCTGTCTGGGGAACATGGCCGCCAGAGCAGAGCTAACAGGTGAGAAGAGGATCTCTAAGTGTCTGTGACTGTGGTCCATCTCAGAGCTCAGCAGTGATGTATCAGGACACCATCGTTAGTGTCAGTAAAAGCTGTGTGTGTGTTGTGTAGAAGACCAGAGCAGAAGGAGAGAGCAGACTCCCCTGGACCCAGCTGTGTCTCCATGAAGAGTGACCGGTCTATGGATCTTCCTTTTCAGTTTAAAGATGGGAATCAGTCTATTGAGAAGAGGTGAGGATTGATCAGATTATAACAATTCAGCATCCATTGAACATTCATAAATCCTGGCTCTTATTGTTCTAGAAGGATACAGGAGAGAGCAGACTCCCCTGGACCCAGCTGTGTCTCCATGAAGAGTGACCGGTCTATGGATCATCCTGCTTCCTTTAAAGATGGACGCCCCTCCAGAGAGGAGAGGTAGGAGTTTCAATCAGTGTGTGTGTCCCCCAGATATGTGATACTTATGTTTTGACATCAGGAGAAATAATACAAGTGTGTGTGTGTGTGTGTGTGTGTGTTCTCCACAGTCGACACCAGGAGAGGTCAAAGGTTACTAGTGCTCGGTCTGTACAGCAGCATCAAACAGAGCTGATCAAGGTGTGTAAAAGTCCAACAAGACATTAGCCTTCAGCTCTACATGAACATTAAAAAGCATCTCTTGTGGTGCTCAGAGTCTCCAGGCTTCCCTCTTTAGACCAGACGTGAATCAAGGACAGATGCTTCTGATGTCCTCAGCTCACAGGAAAGTTCTCATTCATGTTCTGTTCCAGAGGGCTGAGGAGAACGCACACGCTTTTCTAGACCAGGAGCTGAAGAAGCTCTGGAGGGTTCTCTTCCCACATGACCCACAAGGCTCAGAGAGTCAGAGGGAGGAGGAGGAGGAGGAGGAGGAGGAGGTGGATGATAAGAAAGAGGAGCAGAGGAGGCGCGCCATAGAGGGAGTGACAGACATCACACTGCTCTGCCTTATGGAGATGAACCAGGAGGAACTGGCCCACATACTGAGGAGTGGTAAGAGACTCCTATTTAGAAAACATAGAAGAGACTCTTATTTAGAAAACATAGAAGAGACTCTTATTTAGAAAACATAGAAGAGACTCTTATTTAGAAAACATAGAGGAGACTCTTATTTAGAAAACATAGAAGAGACTCTTATTTAGAAAACATAGAGAATCTTATTTTTGAAAACAGAAGAGACTCAAACAGAGACTTGTTTAAAGTATCCTCTTGTGCCTCGTTTCCACCAAAGCAAGCCTAGTTCTAGCTCTCGGGTGGCGCGAGAGCCGGTTCGCAGTTGGTTCAATTGGCGAGCAAGAACTGGTTTGCGTTTCCACCGTCTTTTTGGCCGAGAGCCACGTCATGACGTCACTGTTAACGTCTCTGCTTTCCCAGCAGCTCGCGCTAACTTCCACAACAGTGGATTACATGATGGATGGAAAAGTGTTGCTCCTGGCTTTGAGGCTACAAACAGCTGCTTGTCTTTAGTGCTATGGACGCGATTACGTTGAAGCCCCTAACTGTGATAAAGGACTATACTAATGAAATGGACTTGACGTTAGAGCTGCATTAATAGTGTACTTAGAGTACTTAAACAGAAGGGACCATTTGCCCTTTCTTCTTCAAAACTGTCATCTTGTATTATGTTTCTCGGTTGATAAAGCATAATGAAGCGGACATTGTATGAAAAATAGAAATGTTTTATTTAAAAAAACAAAAAACATTAAATACACAATATACAGTAATCACAAAATGTAAAAGTATAGAGTGCAGTGTAATAAGTCCATGTTAGTAAAGCTCCGAGGGGCTGAGGGGCTCCTGTGAGCTGCAGCCCAGTGGGGCCGTAGCTCCGCATCGCATCGTCCAGGGAAGACGACTCCATAAACAACTAAAACAAGAGAAAAGTGCTTAAAGTCATTAAAACATGACTCCATTACACTTTACTGTTTTTAGCAAGTACCATCCTGACGTTATCAAGGTTAATATCGGCTAACAGAAGCCTAGCAATCATAGCTCCTCATTTGTGATGATAGGAACATAACATTGATGTGATAATGAGCAGCTCGCTAAACAGATTAGAAATACAAAGCTTGTTGGCAACACAGGAAAGATTTATAAAGTAAAACTTACCAGGACCAGTGTGACAGCAGCGGATCATCAGTTTGTTATCGATTAGCCCCTCGTATCGTCCAGTTTGTTATCGATTAGCTCCTCGTATCGTCCAGTTTGTTATCGATTAGCCCCTCGGTCCTGTCCCCCGCTGAAGACATCTCACGCTGTAGTTTTTCTAATAGCGGTTTGTTCTAGAAGCTCCTCTAATTTATTGTGACCTTCTGCCGAGGACAACAACGCAAACAAACGCAGTTTGTCTCGTCCACGGACCACTGTCACCTTCACGTTCACGGAGAATTTTACTGATTTTAAAGATGGCGGAAAAAAACTTTGAGTTTGTTTTGAGTTTGTCTGATAAGCCCCACCCCCAGCCCCGATAAGCCCCGCCCCCAGCCCCTGACGTAGTGGAGCCGGCTGGCTAGCCCAGATTCGAAGTGGAGCCGCAAACAAACCACTTAACGGAGCCAGAAAGTGGCTCCATTGCGGTGGAAACCCAAAGAACTGGTTCGAGATGACGCGCAAGCTCCGAACCAGCTCTCAAAACAGCTTGGTGGAAACGAGGCATTGGAGGTCAAATGGTTTGATCCAGATGTGTAGGGTTAATGTGAGGCTTTCAGGTTGAGTGGTTTAATCCAAGGGCAGATATGTAGGGTTATTGTAGGGGCTTTCAGCTTTAGTGGTTTAATCCAGATATTTAGGGTTATTGTTATATATTATATATATATGTATATTATATATTATTGTGGATCTATTAGGTTAAAGAATGTTACACAATATACTTCAGATCAACAGCCTGTCAACATACCTGAAGAGATGCAACACTATCTTGTTATATCAGCATATCAAGTCAGTAATAGTAATAGTATAGTAATAGTTAATTATAATGTATTATAGTACTGTCATTACACCAATCATATTGTTGTGTCAATATCACGTATAAGACCTGTCTTCTGGGTTCTCTCATTTAGGAACTGCTGCAGTCGAGTGCCAACATAACATCAAGTCTCATCTGATGCAGATGTTCAGGCGTGTGTTTGAGGGAATCGCTAAAGCAGGACAGTCAACAGATCTGAATGACTTCTACACAGAGCTCTTCATCACAGAGAGAGTCAGTGGAGAGGTCAACAAGGAACATGAGGTCAGACTGATTGAAACAGCTTCCAGGAAACCAGCCAAGGAGGAAACACCAATCAAACTTGAAGACATCTTTAAACCCTTACCTGGACAAGATCAACCAAGCAGAACCATAATGACAACTGGAGTGGCGGGCATTGGTAAAACCATCTTAACACACAAGTTCACTCTGGACTGGGCTGAAGGCAAAGCCAACCAGGACATAGACTTCACGCTTCCCTTCACTTTCAGAGAGCTGAATTTACTGAAAGAGAAAGAGTTTAGCTTGGTGGAACTTCTTCATCACTTCTTTATTCAAACCAAAGGAATCCGCAGATACGACCTGTTCCAAGTGGTCTTCATCTTGGACGGTCTGGATGAGTGTCGACTGCCTCTGGACTTCCAGAACAATCCGATCTGGACCGATGTCACAAAGTCGACCTCGGTGGACATACTGCTGACAAACCTCATCAGGGGTGACCTGCTTCCCTCCGCTCGCATCTGGATAACCACACGCCCTGCGGCAGCCAATCAGATCCCTGCTGAGTGTGTTGACATGGTGACAGAGGTGAGAGGGTTCACCGACCCGCAGAAGGAGAAGTACTTCAGGAAGAGATTCAGAGAGGAGCCTCTGGCCAGCACAATCATCTCCCACATCAACACATCACGCAGCCTCCACATCATGTGTCACATCCCAGTCTTCTGTTGGATCAGTGCTACAGTTCTGGAGGACTTCTTCAAAACAACCGAGATAGGAATAGAGATTCCCAACACCGTGACTCAGATGTACATCCACTTCCTGAGGGTTCAGTCCATACAGGGGGACAGGAAGTACCATGGGAGAGCTGAAACATATGCAGTCTGGAGTTCAGAGAGCAGGAAGATCATTGTTTCTCTGGGAAAACTGGCTTTTAACCAGCTGGTGAAAGGCAACCTGATCTTCTACGAGGCAGACCTGGCTGAGTGTGACATGGATATCAGAGAAGCCTCAGTGTACTCAGGAGTGTTGACCCAGATCTTTAAAGAGGAGTGTGGGCTGTACCAGGACAAGGTGTTCTGCTTTGTCCATCTGAGCCTCCAGGAGTTTCTTGCTGCTCTTTATGTCTTCCTGTCCTTCATGGACACTGGTGTCAATCTGCTCTTAGAAGAACAACCGAAAACAAAGGTCAAACTCCTCTACCAGAGTGCTGTGGACAAGGCCTTACAGAGTGAGAACGGACACCTGGACTTGTTCCTCCGCTTCCTCCTGGGCCTCTCTCTGGAGACCAATCAGATTCTCCTACCAGGTCTGCTGAGACAGACAGGAAGTAGCTCACGGACCAATGAGAAAACAGTGTCTTACATCAAGAAGAAGATAAGTGGAGATCTCGCTACAGAGAGAAGCATCAATCTGTTCCACTGTCTGAATGAGCTTAACGACCGTTCTCTGGTGAAAGAGATCCAACAGTACCTGACATCAGGAAGTCTCACCACAGAAGATCTCTCTCCTGCTCAGTGGTCAGCTCTGGTCTTCATCTTACTGTCATCAAAAGAGGAGCTGGACGTGTTTGACCTGAAGAAATACTCTGCTTCAGAGGACGGTCTTCTGAGGCTGCTGCCAGTGTTCAAAGCCTCCAAAACATATCTGTAGGTTCACTAATAACATGTACTTTAATACACAATATACATTATACTAGAATATGAAAGTGATGTCATATACAATACATCTCTGTAGGTTCACTAATAAAATGTATTGTAATACACAATATACATTATACTAGAATATGAGAGTGATATCATATACAATACATCTCTTTACATTTAGATTAGATTAGATTCGATTCAAATTAATTCTCATTGCACTACAGCACAAGTACAGTACAGCCAAAATAATTTGGCATCTAACCAGAGTGCAAATGTAAAGTAAAGTGCATGGTAATATATTATTTACATTGGTTAAAGATTATGTGAGGTTCACTAACAATATGTATTTTAATAACCAATATACATAATATTAGAATATAAAAGGTATATAATATACAAACCATATCTGTAGGTTTATTAATAACATATATTATGATACAATATACATTATACTAGAATATTAAAGTCATAACAATATGCAAAACATGAGCTACAAATTCCACTCCAATATTGGCTGTTAAATCCTACCTACAGCGCTGTTATCATTTGTTAAACTTACATTTCTTATTCATAATGCTAGTAAAGACTGTGTTTTATTGGTGGTTTTAAGTGGTTTTAATTATAATAATCCCTTTCAACCCAGTTCCTAACATGTTCCTGTTGATGTTGTGTGAAGGCTGAATGGCTGTCATCTGTCAGAGAGATGCTGTGAAGCTCTGGCCTCAGTTCTCAGCTCCAACTCCTCCAGTCTGAGAGAGCTGGACCTGAGTACCAACGACCTGCAGGATTCAGGAGTGAAGCTGCTCTCTGCTGGACTGGGGAGTCCACACTGTACACTGGAGACTCTCAGGTCAGTTGGACTCAATGAGGAAACACTTACAGCACAGGGTTGGATATCAGAAGACATTCAACTGATTCCATGCATTGAGGAGATCTTTAGAACCTGGTGACCATCTCCATCACTAAGGACCACAAGCACCCTGGGCACCATCTCTTCTCCCCTACCGTCTGGTCGCTGGTTCTGCAGCATCCGTACAGCAAGGACTAAAAGGTTTAAGGATAGTTTATATCCACAGGCAGTGACTTACTGAACTGCTAGGAGTGCTGCCACTATAATAACATTGTCATTAACATTACACTATCATAACATTGTAACTAACATTACACTGTCATAACATGTCATTAACATTACACTATCATAAAATGTCATTAACATTACACTATCATAACATTGTCATTAACATTACACTATCATAACATGTCATTAACATAACACTATCATAACATGTCATTAACATTACACTATCATAACATGTCATTAACATTACACTATCATAACATTGTCATTAACATTACACTATCATAATATGTCATTAACATTACACTATCATAACATGTCATTAACATTACACTATCATAACATTGTCATTAACATTACACTATCATAACATGTCATTAACATTACACTATCATAACATGTCATTAACATTACTCTGTCATACTTTGCTGGACTTTCTGGACTCATTACAGTTACTGTACTGCACTGTATTCATGATGCTGCTGCACTACTAGCACTTTAAAATGCTTTTATATCCTTTATGTACATTTCAACACATGTACATATCATCCTTTAGTCACTTTATTGTTATTTATATTGTCATTTTTATTTAGTATAGTATTTTTATAGTATAGTGTTTTATAAATTCATACTGCAGGAGGGAATGGGGAGTAAGCATTCTATTGTACTTGTTGCAAATGACAAATCAATCTCTTGAATCTTGATTTATATCCATAAAAGTACAAGTTAAGACCCCTAAATTATTAATTTCAGAGGAATAACGTAACTTATTTAAGATGTTGCCATCATTGTATAAGGTGTATGTTACATTCTTAATATACAATACATCCCTGTAGGTTCAATAATAACATGTACTAGGATACAATATACATCATACGAGAATATTACAACAACAACAAATGGTGAGGATTGAATCCTCTTTATTGGTCACATACATGAAGACATACAGTGAAATGTGTTCTCTGCATTTAACCCATCCTAGTATTAGGAGCAGTGGGCAGCTATTCATACAGCGCCCAGGGAGCAGTTAGGGTTAGGGGTCTTCCTCAAGGACACCTCGACAGTTTTTGCTAGGAGGAGCCGGGGATCGAACCAGCAACCTTCCGGTTGTGAGGCGACCGCTCTACCTCCTGAGCTAGACTGCCGCCCAAAAGTCAATAAAGTCATAACAATATTCAAAACATATGAGCTGGGAGCAGGCTATAGGAGGGAGCCTATTTTAATATTTTATTTTCTAAACTACATTTGTATTGTGAACCATTAGTAACAGCACCACTTCAGTAGGAAGTCCAGTAACAACTGGGTATTATACCAGGAAACACCACAACTGGGTTTTTCCCTAGTCTATTCATATTTGTGAATACTTGTTCTTCAATTTGAATGAATACTGGATAATACTGGACCAGGCTACAAATTACACTACAATATTGGCTGTTAAATCTTACCTACAGTGTTGTTATCATTTGTTAAACTTAGATTTATTACTCATAATGCTAGTAAAGACTGTGTTTTAATGGTGGTTTTAAGTGGTTTTAATTCTAATAAGTCCTTTCAACCCAGTTCCTAACATGTTCCTGTTGATGTTGTGTGAAGGCTGAATGGCTGTCATCTGTCAGAGAGATGCTGTGAAGCTCTGGCCTCAGTTCTCAGCTCCAACTCCTCCAGTCTGAGAGAGCTGGACCTGAGTACCAATGACCTGCAGGATTCAGGAGTGAAGCTGCTCTCTGCTGGACTGGGGAGTCCACACTGTACACTGGAGACTCTCAGGTCAGTTGGACTCAATGAGCAAACACTTAGAGCTCAAGGTTTGATATCAGAAGACATTCAACTGATTCCATGCATTGAGGAGATCTTTAGAACCTGGTGACCATCTCCATCACTAAGGACCAAAACCACCCTGGGCACCATCTCTTCTCCCCCTACCGTCTGGTCGCTGGTTCTGCAGCATCCGTACAGCAAGGACTACCAGGTTTAAGGACAGTTTATAACCACAGGCAGTGACCTACTGAACTGCTAGGAGTGCTGCCACTATAATAACATTGTCATTAACATTACACTATCATAACATTGTAACTAACATTACACTGTCATAACATGTCATTAACATTACACTATCATAACATTGTCATTAACATTACACTATCATAACATTGTCATTAACATTACACTATCATAACATTGTCATTAACATTACACTATCATAACATTGTAACTAACATTACACTGTCATAACATGTCATTAACATTACACTATCATAACATTGTCATTAACATTACACTATCATAACATTGTCGTTATCATTACACTATCATAACATTATCCATAACATTACATTATCATAACATTGTCATTAACATTACACTATCATAACATTATCATTAACATTACACTATCATAACATTGTTATTAACATTACACTATCATAACATGTCATTAACATTACACTATCATAACATTATCATTAACATTACACTATCATAAGGTGTCAATAACATTACACTGTCATAACATGTCATTAACATTACACTGTCATAACATGTCATTAACATTACACTGTCATAACATGTCATTAACATTACACTATCATAACATGTCATTAACATTACACTATCATAACATTGTCATTAACATTACACTATCATAACATGTCATTAACATTACACTATCATAACATGTCATTAACATTACACTATCATAACATGTCATTAACATTACTCTATCATAACATGTCATTAACATTACACTATCATAACATGTCATTAACATTACACTATCATAACATGTCATTAACATTACACTATCATAACATGCCATTAATATTACACTATCATAACATGTCATTAACATTACACTATCATAACATTGTCATTAACATTACACTATCATAACATGACATTAACATTACACTATCATAACATGTCATTAACATTACACTATCATAACATGTCATTAACATTACACTATCATAACATGTCATTAACATTACACTATCATAACATGTCATTAACATTACACTATCATAACATGTCATTAACATTACTCTATCATAACATGTCATTAACATTACACTATCATAACATGTCATTAACATTACACTATCTTAATTTGCTGGACTTTCTGGACTCATCACAGTTACTGTACTGCACTGTATTCATGATGCTGCTGCACTACTGGCACTTTAAAATGCTTTTATATGCTTTATGTACAATTCAAAACATGTACATATCATCCATTAGTCAGTCACTTTATTGTTATTTGTATTGTCATTTTATTGTGTATAGTATTTTTATAATATAGTTGAGTATAAATTCATACTGCAGGAGGGAATGGGGAGTAAGCATTATATTGTACTTGTTGCAAATGGAAAATCAATCTCTTGAATCTTGATTTATATCCATAAAAGTACAAGTTAAGACCCCTAAATTATTAATTTCAGAGGAATAACGTAATTTATTAAATATGTTGTTGCCATCATTATATAAGGTGTATGTTACATTTTAAATATACAATACATCTCTGTAAGTTCACAAATCACATGTATTTTAAGCCACAATATACATAATATATACATAACAATATACAATATACATAATACATAACTAGAATATTAAAATTATAATAATATACAAAACATATCTGTAGGTTCAATAATAACATGTAGTACAATACAATATACATAATACTGGAATATTAAAATTATAATAATATACAAAACATATCTGTAGGTTCAATAATAACATGTATTAGGATACAATATACATCATACGAGAATATTAAAGTATTAAACTACGCAACAGTTGTATTGTGAACCATTAGTAACAGCACCACTTCAGTAGGAAGTCCAGTAACAACTGGGTATTATACCAGGAAACACCACAACTGGGTTTTTCCCTAGTCTATTCATATTTGTGAGTACTTGTTCTTCAATTTGAATGAATACTGGACAATACTGGACCAGGCTTCAAATTACACTCCAATATTGGCTGTTAAATTTAAATTTTAAATTTTACCTACAGCGCGGTTATAATTTGTTAAACTTTTATTTCTTAATGCTTGTAAAGTTTTAATGGTGGTTTTAAGTGGTTTTAATTCTAATAAGCCCTTTCAACCCAGTTCCTAACATGTTCCTGTTGATGTTGTGTGAAGGCTGAATGGCTGTCATCTGTCAGAGAGATGCTGTGAAGCTCTGGCCTCAGTTCTCAGCTCCAACTCCTCCAGTCTGAGAGAGCTGGACCTGAGTACCAACGACCTGCAGGATTCAGGAGTGAAGCTGCTCTCTGCTGGACTGGGGAGTCCACACTGTACACTGGAGACTCTCAGGTCAGTTGGACTCAATGAGCAAACACTTACAGCACAGGGTTGGATATCAGAAGACATTCAACTGGTTTACAGCGATAAAAGTAACAATTCACACATCTAAATAAAGGATATTCATTAGAATAACTCATTCTGGTGTGTGTGTGTGTGTGTGTGTGTGTGTGTGTGTGTGTGTGTGTGTGTGTGTGTGTGTGTGTGTGTGTGTGTGTGTGTGTGTGTGTGTGTGTGTGTGTGTGTGTGTGTGTGCAGGTTGTCTGGCTGTATGGTCACACAGGAAGGCTGTGCTTCTCTGGCCTCAGCTCTGAGCTCCAACCCCTCCCGTCTGAGAGAGCTGGACCTGAGCTACAATCACCCAGGAGACTCAGGAGTTACGCTGCTCTCTGCTGGACTGGAGGATCCACGCTGGAGACTGGACACTCTCAGGTACGGAGAGGACAGCTCACCTCTCAGGGACCGTGTCTCCTACAAGGATTCAACCAGCCGCTAGATGAAGTGGTCTCACAAGGCAGCTGTAACTCATGTTGTGTACAAAGTGATGATCCAGCAGATCATGAGTGTGAATGTTTCAACTGCTCTCTCTTTGTTCCCCCCAGGGTGGAGCACGGTGGAGGATGGAGGCTGAAACCAGCTCTAAAGAAGTGTGAGTGTCTGTTTAGTTTGAGTCATCACAACACACACTCACTCTTTAGATGGAAGGTCCATCCACACAGCAGGAGGTGACGTCCTGCTGGGAATGAACATGATGGATCTTATCATTATTAATATTGATGAGATACATCATGTATCTCATCAATATTAATATTCATTAGATACATCATGTATATTATCAATAATAATATTCATTAGATACATGATGTATCTCATCAATATTAATATTGATGAGATACATGATGTAACTTATTAATATTATTATTGAAATGATTATCAATATTAATATTGTTAATAATATTGTTAACCATCACAATGAATCCTCCTTTTATAAAATACAAGAGGTATTATTACTGATACATGGTTATTTATTAATGAATTATTATTGGTTATTAGCAGTGTTATTATTATTAGACCATAACAATCCTCACATTATTAAAGGGTAAGTAAACAACCGTTTTAGCAGACCGTCTGCCTACCAGTTTCCAAAGAGTCGTAAAGGTTTTATAAAAAATGTACAGTTTGGGTTCCAAAGGAGCAGGTTTAAGGGGCGTGGCCAAACGCTGTCCAACCCCCCCTCACTGGATCCAGGGGGCGGAGCCAATAGAAAACCACTGTGTGAAAACTGGTTGATCTGGAAGTAGACAACATGTCCCCGTTTGATAACTTTCTACATTTCAGTCCAAAACATCAGAAATGCTGACCAACACATTTAGAGACCCAAACGGAGCAGCTTTCCCTTTAATATTAGTGTGTGTATTTAATATTATATTATAACAACTACTGTTATTCTTCCTTATGTTTAAATAAGGACAATTGAATAATAATAATAATAACAATAATAATTAAAGCTGCAAGCAGCGTTGAGCGGGTCTGAGTTATGACGTCATCGTGTTCCATGGCGAGGGATCGCCTAGCATCGAGCGAACGCAAAATTTGGCGCCAATCATCTCAGATTTCACGTAGAGCTGTTGAGGCATGGACCAGTGATATAAAAGTGAAGATTGGGGGACGATGGGACCGTGTCCATTGGAGTTACAGCGACACTGTGTTTTATGGCGATGCGCGTTGCCATGGAAATGCCACATTAAGTAACATCGGATTTGATGTAGAGCTGTTCAGGGCCTCAGTGTTAACCATCGTGTGAAGTTTGGTGGCGTTCTGAGCATGTCAGTTTGAGTTATGACATCATCTTGTTCCATGGCGAGGGATCTGTCGCCATGGCAACGGCATATGATGACATCCCATAATTGGCGTAGAGCGGTTGAGGGCCTGACCATTAGCCATCATCTGAAGTGTGGTGCCGTTTGGACGATTTTGCATTGAATTACGACAACACCGGATTTTTTGGCGAGGGATGCGTTGCCATGGAAACTGCATATGGTGAGATCTCCGATTTCACGTAGAGCTGTTGAGGCATGGACCAGTGATATAAAAGTGAAGATTGGGGGACGATGGGACCGTGTCCATTGGAGTTACAGCGACACCGTGTTTTATGGCGAGGGATGCGCGTTGTCATGGAAACGCCACATTAAGTAACATCGGATTTGATGAGCTGTTCAGGGCCTCAGTGTTAACCATCGTGTGAAGTTTGGTGGCGTTCTGAGCATGTCAGTTTGAGTTATGACATCATCGTGTTCCATGGCGAGGGATGCGTTGCCAAGGCAACAGCTTTTGAGGAAAACTCACTATTGTCATATTGAGGTGTTGAGGGCCGGACCATTGACTGTCATCTGAAGTCTGGTGCCGTTTGGACGATTTTCCATTGAATTACGACAACACCGGGTTTTTTGGCGAGGGATGCGTTGCCAAAAATTTACGTGATAACTTTAGGTCGCCCATGTCTCGAGACGCTACCCGACAAATTTGGAGTCTGTCGGATAAAGTCCCTAGTAGGAGTTCGTTAAAGTGCGGAGGACAAACGCGATAAATCGCCGACGCCAAATTCAAAATGGCCGACTTCCTGTACGTTATTTTATACCCCTCCAAGAGGGTTTTTTATTTGTCTCCGCACCCTCGCGTAGCGAGTTTCGTTCGTTTACGTGAAAGTTAAAGTGTTGGGGAGTTAACGTTAAAAACGGAAGTGGGCGTGGCCTACGCAATTTTTGACGCAAAGTTCCTGAAGCAATTACACATCTCAAGTTGCGCCACTTCTGATGCGCGTGCAAAATTTGGTGAGTTTTCACATATGTTGCGGGGGTCAAAAGTGCGCGCAAAATACTAAATATAATATAATATATAATATATATATATATATATATATATAATATATATATATATATATATATATATATAATATATCATATATATAATATATCATATATATAATATATATATTATATATAATATATATATATATATATATATATATATATATATATATAATATATATATATATATTATATATATATATAATATAATAATAATATAATATACGCAAAATACTTTGTTGGCTTTTGGGCGGCAGTCTAGCTCAGGAGGTAGAGCGGTCGCCTCACAACCGGAAGGTTGCTGGTTCGATCTCCGGCTCCTCCTAGCAAAAACTGTGGAGGTGTCCTTGAGGAAGACCCTAACCCTAACTGCTCCCTGGACGCTGTATGATATGATATAATAATAATAACACATATTTAATAGGTTAAATAATGTTTTGAATAATGATTACTATAATGCATTATAATTATGAATATTATTATTTTATAATTATTAATTCAAATAATAATATATAAAAGTAATATTATAAATTCAACTATAAGTATTATTAATAATAATAATAATATTATTATTATGAGTATTATACATACAATTATTATTCATATTATTATTATATATATACACAATACTTAATTAATTAATTAATAATTCATTAGGATTAGTTATTAATATTATTAATATAAATGTTAAAATAATACTAATATTATTATTATTTTAATTATTATTAATGTTTTTATACATATTACTACTATTATTATTATTATTATTCTTGTTATAGTTGCGTTAGCCATAGGAGAGAATCCTCCTGATTCTACTAATATATTGATCCTCACCCAGAGCCCATGTGGTAAGCCCCTCCTCTTCCCCTCCATGTTAACTGGTGAGCTAAACGGAGGGCGGAGCTGAACTCCATCAGGGCGGGGCTTCTGTTGACTCCGCCTCTGCCTGTCCTTTTGGTTCAGTTGTCTTTAAATGGTCTAGAGATGAGACCAGGACTCAATAGGTTTGAAAACAAGGCTTCACGTGAATGAGAATCCTAGCTACGATGAAGTGTGACGCGGTTCCTTCAGCCCACGCCGTCGCCGTGGTGACGCTGAGGGACTGAGAACATCAGGAGAACACAAACTACAGTCTGGGCTCAGTTTCTAGGAACAACAACAACAGTTCAGCAGACTAATCATGTCTTGTTCTCCATCAGATGAGTGTGAACTCACACTGGACCCAAACACAGCCTGCAGAGAACTCTCTCTGTCTGAGGACAACAGGAAGGTGACGTGGGTTATAGAGGAGGAGGAGGAGGAGGAGGAGGTGGAGGAGGAGGAGGAGGAGGAGGAGGAGAAGTATCCTGATCACCCAGAGAGATTTAACTCCTGGCCCCAGGTGTTGTGTAGAGAGGGTCTGACTGACTGCTGTTACTGGGAGGTGGAGTGGGAAGGACGTGTTCTTATAGGAGTGACATACAGAGGAATCACTAGGAGAGGAGGTGGTGACAGCGTGCTTGGATTCAACAACAAGTCCTGGAGTCTTGATTGTTCTGATGATGGTTACTCTGTCTGGTACAACCGTAGTAGAACAGCCATAGGTCTCCCCCCCTCTAAGAGAGTAGGAGTGTATTTGGACCGACCTGCTGGCTCTCTCTCCTTCTACAGAGTGTCCCCAGATGGAGGAGGGTCCTTAGACACACTGACACTCATCCACACCTTCCAGTCCACATTCACCCAGGAGGACCTCCTCCCTGGGTTTGGGTTATGGGGTTATGGTGACTCAGTGTCTCTGTGTCCGTTGTAGCAACACACACACACACACACACATGGAAACACACAAACATACAAACACACACACATATTTCTATAGACACACACAAACTCACACACACACACACACATGGAAACACACATACATACAAACACACACACATATTTCTATAGACACACACAAACACACATACAAACACACACACGCACATATTTCTATGGACACACACACATTTAAACACACATACACACACTGTTGTGGAAAGGGGCGTGGCTAAGCGGTGCGCTGGTCACGAGGAAGCGGGAACGGCCAACCTCCCTCTCCTCCTAACCTCCCTCACCTGCCCCACCTCCTCACCTCCCCCACCTCCTCACCTCCCCCACCTCCTCACCTCCCCCACCTCCCCACCTCCCCCACCTCCTCTCCTCCCCCACCTCCTCACCTGCCCCACCTCCTCACCTCCTCACCTCCTCACCTCCCCCACCTCCCCCACCTCCTCACCTCCCCCACCTCCCCACCTCCCCCACCTCCTCTCCTCCCCCACCTCCTCACCTGCCCCACCTCCTCACCTCCTCACCTCCTCACCTCCCCCACCTCCCCCACCTCCTCACCTCCCCCACCTCCTCACCTCCTCACCTCCCCCACCTCCTCACCTCCTCACCTCCTCAACCTCCTCACCTCCTCACCTGCCCCACCTCCTCACCTCCCCCACCTCCTCACCTCCTCACCTCCTCACCTCCTCACCTCCCCCACCTCCTCACCTCCCCCACCTCCTCACCTCCCCCACCTCCTCACCTCCTCACCTCCCCCACCTCCTCACCTCCCTTACCTCCTCACCTCCTCACCTCCCCCACCTCCTCACCTCCCTCACCTCCTCACCTCCCCCACCTCCTCACCTCCCTACCTCCTCACCTCCCTCACCTCCCTTACCTCCTCACCTCCTCACCTCCCCCACCTCCTCACCTCCCCCACCTCCTCACCTGCCCCACCTCCTCACCTCCCCCACCTCCTCACCTCCTCACCTCCCCCACCTCCTCACCTCCCCCACCTCCCTTACCTCCTCACCTCCTCACCTGCCCCACCTCCTCACCTCCCCCACCTCCCTTACCTCCTAACCTCCTCACCTCCCCCACCTCCTAACCTCCCCTACCACCTCACTTCCCTCACCTCCCCCACCTCCCCCACCTCCCCCACCTCCTCACCTCCCCCACCTCCCCCACCTCCTCACCTCCCCCACCTCCTCATCTCCTCACCTCCCCCACCTCCTCACCTCCCCCACCTCCTCATCTCCTCACCTCCCCCACCTCCTCACCTCCCCCACCTCCTCATCTCCTCACCTCCCCCATCTCCTCACTTCCTCATTTCCTCACCACCTCACCTACTCACCTCCCCATCTCCTCACCTCCCCACCTCCTTTCCTCCCCCACCTCCCTCACCTTCTCACCTCTTCACCTCCCCCACCTCCTCAGCTCCCCCACTTCCTTCACCTCCCCCACCTCCTCAGCTCCCCAACTTCCTTCACCTCCCTCACCTCCCTCACGTCCCCCACCTCCTCACCTCCCTAACCTCCCTAACCTCCCTCACCTCCCCCACCTCCTCACCTCCCCCACCTCCCTCACCTCCTCACCTCCTCACCTCCCTCACCTCCCTCACCTCCCCCACCTCCTCACCTCCTCACCTCCTCACCTCCCTAACCTCCCTCACCTCCTCACCTCCTCACCTCCCTAACCTCCCTCACCTCCTCACCTCCTCACCTCCTCACCTCCCTAACCTCCCTCACCTCCCCCACCTCCTCACCTCCTCACCTCCTCACCTCCATACACATATTAACATATCATACACACATATTTATAAATTCACACACACACACACAGACATACTCAAACGTATAGAAATACACACACAGACATACAAATACACACATACGCACACACGTACACACACACATACACACATCTTAAATGACACACACACACATGAGTTAGTAACAGGGATGCTGATTGATCTTCTGGTCATCAATATATGTCATGGTCACAACACATAAATAACTAGTGGTGAAAATGGGAAGAGGTATTTCTGTTGTTAAAATATGTGCTCATTTGTTACCACTAAATACTATCAAACAGGTGATTCAAGCTCTAATTGAGTTGAATCTTGCCTATTGTCCTGTAGTATGATCTAATGTAACGACGGATAAACAATGTACAAATGGTACACAACAAAGCAGCACGTATAGCGCTTCGTTGTGAGGACAGAACTAATGTTGCAGCGATGCACAATTGTTTAACTTGGTTACTTGTCAAAAATAGGTTACTCAGATTCAGATTCAGATTCAGAAAACTTTATTAATCCCGAGGAAAATTAAGGTGCAACAGTTGACACAGGGGGAATAAATGCACACACAAGAATACTAAAACCTAAGCTAAAAAACAAAACAACAACTAACTAAAATAAAAACTATTATAAACAAAAATAGTTAAAATAATTCTCTATTCATACTCTATTCACTCCTTGTATTTACTAGGAACATTCTTGTTACAAAGACCCCCTCAATTCTGTATAATAATTTATCCCTAAATCTTGACAGACACGACTATTCCACCAGACATGCTTCTGCACGAGGTTTTACACTTCCAAAAGTGAGGTGGAATGCAATGAAGCCAACTGTCATGTTCCGAGGTCTGCAGGAATGGAACTCTCTTCCCAGACGTGTCACACAGGACAATAGTAAAGGTGGTTTCAAAATCTTGGTAAAAAAACATTTTTTTTTTTCAACCAGAGAAATTGACATTCCCTAATGTACTGTATATTAAAGGTGTGAACATAAATGAAAATGCATGTGTCTGATAAAGAGATAAGGGTATATGTAAGGAAAATGTATGTGTCTGATATGGATATACTATTAGAAGATTAAGAATTGGTTGAGATAAACGTAGATAATGTATGAAAAAGCTGAATTGTATAGTATACTGTATATGAATTGACTAGGATCATGTCTGTTCTTTTTAATGTGTCTATATGTCATGTGCATGTCTAAGTGTATAATGTAAGTCTGTAACTGTATTTTATGTATGGACCCCAGGAAGAATAGCCACAGCACTGCTGTGACTAATGGGGATCCAAATCAACTTAAACTTAAACTTAAACTCCTAGTTACGTCGTGAGCTGCGTACATTCCGTTGGGCAGCGAACGTGACTGTGAAGCGGAATGAGAGGGGAGTGTCGTTTTGAGACTGTTGCCCGAGACCCGCTTCCCTCTCTTAGAGATTTAGGCATCAACAGGCCAGCATGTTGGGGAGAACATTCATATGTGAGAGCAACTTCTCCACCATGAAGACCATCAAACCAAAAGAGAGGAACAGACTGTCAGACCAAACATTGATTCATCTGATGCAGCTTGGATGCACTGGCATCCATGTTGACATTCCCCTTAGTGTGCGTCAGCAGAGACCGACTACAAGTGTCTTAGGTTCAAGTTCAAGTTAGACAAATGATGTCTAGGTTAGTGTTTATGACTTCATGTTTAAGTCATCTTAATGTTTAATCCTAATGCACACGCATTTTCCATGCTTTAAACCTAGTTTAAAATAGTTGTATTCCACTGTGAAATAACCTGTTCAATACAAACATGCCACTTGTAAAAATGTAATACAATTTATATGAACTGATATTTGTTTAGTGAGCTTATTAGAGGACGTTCCCTGAAAGATTGAAAAATGTCAATGAAGATGTCAGACTTATTGTATATTTGTTAATAATTACATACAATACAAGGAATGTGTGTGTGTGTGTGTGTTCCAAGTGAATCTGCTGCCCCCTGGTGGCCAGTACATCAATTCTGTGGCCCCCACCACCATCCAAGTGGCCCATCCCTGATCTCTATTCACGCTGGTGGTTGTTAAATTAGGGTTGTAGAGTATTTAGAAGTGGATCCTGAGTTGGACCGCGAGCGAGTGGAGGTTGCAGAAGGACCTGAGTGATGTTGTCACGGTGACGGGTGGTGAGCAGGCGGGCAGCGGAGTTCTGGACACGCTGAAGTTTGTAGTTGATTTAGTTTAAATAAAACTAACTACCAAACACCAGCAGCACAGTAACGAGCATCATCTTCATTTAAATATGAGAGACATTCACTAGAACATATTCCTCCAACGCTGCTTTGTTCAAGTTAATGAAACACAGAGTCTGGGGGGGAAGAGAGAGAGAGAGAGAGAGAGAGAGAGAGAGAGAGAGAGAGAGAGAGAGAGAGAGAGAGAGAGAGAGAGAGAGAGAGAGAGAGAGAGAGAGAGAGAGAGAGAGAGAGAGAGAGAGAGAGAGAGAGAGGCAGAGGCAGAGGCAGAGGCAGAGGCAGTTTAGTACAGTTGGACAGTTTATTTAGGCACTGCTGTTGGGGCGAGAGACCGCCCCTTCTGGGTGTGTGTGTGTGTGTGTGTGTGTGTGTGTGTGTGTGTGTGTGTGTATGTGTGTGTGTGTGTGTGTGTGTGTGTGTGTGTGTGTGCGTGTGTGTGTGTGTTGGCACCTCTCTTGTTAAAGGGTGTAACAAGATGGAGAAGGAAAACCACCAGAGGAATCCAACCCAAGTATAGTTGATGATGAGTGAAGTCATGGAACAGCAGCCTCTCAGAGGTTGAACTGGACCAACTGGTTGGTTCTCAACATCATACTTCTTGGTACTGAGTTGATGCTTTGGTGTGGCTCACTTTAGTACAGCAGGAAGAAGACTTAGATACCTCAGTCCACTCTGATCTGTGATATATCATACATATGTATCACTAATATATCATCATATATCACTTTAATACAGCAGGAAGAAGACTTAGATACCTCAGTCCACTCTGATCTGTGATATATCATACATATGTATCACTAATATATCATCATATATCACTTTAATACAGCAGGAAGAAGACTTAGATACCTCAGTCCACTCTGATCTGTGATATATCATACATATGAATCACTAATATATCATCATATACCACTTTAGTACAGCAGGAAGAAGACTAAGGTACTGTAGTCAACTCTGATCTGTGATATATTATACATATATATCACTAATATATCATCATATATCACTTTAATACAGCAGGAAGAAGACTAGCATACTGTAGTAACATCTAATCTGTTATATATAATACATTTGTATCCCTTAAATATCATCAACATTGTTATGTTTCTAAAATCTCATTTCCATGGAGAGCGCACTCCACTAATTGAACCCATGGCTCCAGAGCAGTTAACCAACAGCTCAATGGAAGGAACCATCCAGGTCAATGATGAACTGGGGGAGGTCATAGCAGGCGTGTGTGTGTGTGATGTTACGTCCCGGGACGGGGGAGGAACGAGGAACGGGGACTTGGAGGTGAACCCAAATGCAAATGCGTGGCTATCAGGATGAGGGCTGGAACGAGGGAGGCAGAACTGCTAATCCTGACATGCTGTGCAATGAAAAATCTAATCTAATCTAATCTAATTTCCTAGTGCCCTATGCTGGCGTATCCATTGTTTTTTGTATTAGTAATGAATACACATCATATTGATATGATATGAATATATGTGACAGTAACGTTTTGTTGTGTCGTGAATGTCGCTGAATAGGATGTGTCATAGTTCAGTACCGCTACGACCACTGGGTTGCTTCCAGACAGAAAGGTGGCCTATTTGCATTTGATATTTGCATCATTTGCATATCATTAGCATATGGTTCCAAAGGGGCGTGTCCATGACGTGTGTTACCTGTTGGCCGCTTTACTTCCCAAGCCGCCTGCTCCTCTGAGCGCTACATGAGTGCCTGGCGTCTTTTGAGGATCTCTCACACGTTCCTTCAGGTAATCCACATGTGAGAGGAATGTGGGAGAGATCCTCAATAGAGGAACATGTACACAGAACCCTGCATCTGTGGTGATGAATGTCCCCCCCCCCCTCCCTGTGTGTCTGTCTCTCTCTCTCTCTCTCTCTGTACCTCCTGTACCCCTTAACCATAGAACCTCCTGCTGGGTTCCCCCTCTACCTCTCACCTGATGTTACATATGAAGACAAGACCGTGGATTCACTGTTGAAGGTCCTGTACCCCTTAACACAGGTCGGGTTTTTTTTGGAAACCCAGGTGGTGTTTTTGGGAACCCAGGTGGTCTTTCAGGAACCCAGGTGGTGTTTCAGGAACCTAGATGGTATTTTTTTGGAAACCCAGGTGGTGTTTTAAGGAACCCAGGTAGTGTTTTTGGGGACCCAGGTGGTGTTTTTCAGGGAACCCAGGTGGTGTTTTTAAGGTGACCCAGGTAGTGTTTTTTGGAATATAAGTGGTGTTTTTTTGGGAACCCAGGTGGTGTTTTTGGGAACCCAGGTGGTGGTTTTGGGAACATAGGTGGTGTTTTTAGGGGACCCAGGTGGGGGTTTTGGGAACCCAGGTGGTGTTTTTGGGAACCCAGGTGGTGTTTTGGAAAACGCAGGTGGTGTCTTTAGGAACCCAGGTGGTGTTTTTTGGAACCCAGGTTATGTTTTTAAAGGAATCTAGGTGGTGTTTTTGAGAACCCAGGTGGTGTTTTTGGGAAACCAAGTGTGTTTTTTTGGAACCCAGGTGGTGTTTCAGGAACCAAGGTGGTTTTTCTGGAACCTAAGTGGTGTTTTTAAGGTGACCCAGGTGGTGTTTTTGGGAACCCAGGTGGTGTTTTTGGGAACACAGGTGGTGTTTTTAAGGGGACCCAGGTGAGGATTTTGGGAACCCAGTTGGTGTTTTAATGGAACCCAGGTGGTGTTTTTGGGAACACAGGTGGTGTATTCGGGAACCTAGGTGGTGTTTTTTGGGAACCCAGGTGGTGTTTTAAGGAACCCAGGGGGTGTTTTTGGAAACCCAGGTGGTGTTTTAGGGAACCCAGGTGGTGTTTTGGGGAACCTAGGTGGGGTTTTTGGGAACACAGGTGGTGTTTTTGGGATCACAGGTGGTGTTTTTGTGAACAAAGGTGTTGTTTTTGGGAAGCCAAGTGTGTTTTTGGGAACCCAGGTGGTGTTTTTGGGAACACAGGTGGTGTTTTTAAGGGGACCCAGATGGGGATTTTGGGAACCCAGGTGGTGTTTTAATGGAACCCAGGTGGTGTTTATAAGGGAACCTAGGTGGTGTTTTTGGGAACACAGGTGGTGTATTCGGGAACCTAGGTGGTGTTTTTTGGGAACCCAGACTGTGTTTTAAGGAACCCAGGGGGTGTTTTTGGAAACCCAGGTGGTGTTTTGGGGAACCCAGGTGGTGTTTTGGGGAACCTAGGTGGGGGTTTTGGGAACCCAGGTTTTGTTTTTGGGAAGCAAAGTTGTCTTTTTGGAAACACAGGTGGAGTTTTTAAGGGAACCCAGGTGGTGTTTTAAGGAACCCAGGTGGTGTTTTGGGAAACCCAGGTGGTGTTTTGGGGAACCCAGGTGGTGTTTTAGGGAACCTAGGTGGGGTTTTTGGGAACACAGGTGGTGTTTTTGGGATCACAGGTGGGGGTTTTGGGAACCCGGGTGGTGTTTTTGTGAACAAAGGTGGTGTTTTTTGGTACTCAGGTGCGGGTTTTGTGAACCCAGGTGGTGTTTTTGGAACCCAGGTGGTGTTTTAATGGAACCCAGGCTCTCTCTCTCTCTCTCTCTCTCTCTCTCTCTTTCTCTCTCTCTCTCTCTCTCTCTAAAGGTTACAGGCTAAAGAATGGAGAACACTATTTGTCTGATTGGCTGATTTCATAATCTCTATATATTTATTAAGGTTTATTCTTCTGAACCATGTGACATAAAACTGAATCAAATGTTAGTACACTTTTCTGATTTCAATAAAAATGGACAAAAAATCTGTGAATTTTCTGTGGAATTTTCTCTCCAATATGTAATCAGTAGAATAGGTACATTATCATTTAAATATGTATTCAGTAGAATAGGTACATTCTCATTTAAATATGTAATCAGTAGAATAGGTACATTCTCATTTAAATATGTAATCAGTAGAATAGGTACATTCTCATTTAAATATGTAATCAGTAGAATAGGTACATTCTCATTTAAATATGTAATCAGTAGAATAGGTACATTCTCATTTAAATATGTATTCAGTAGAATAGGTACATTCTCATTTAAATATGTATTCAGTAGAATAGGTACATTTTCAGTACAATATGTATTTAGTTGAATAGGAAATAGTAGAATAGTACAATTTGTAGTTAGATATACACAGGTAGGTCGTTATATATACCTAGGTAGATAGGTAGGTAGTTATATATACCTAGGTAGATAGGTAGGTAGTTAGATATACCTAGGTAGATATATAGGTATATTTTTAAGGGAACCCACATAGTGTTTTTGGGAACCCAGACAGTGTTTTTTGGGAACCCAGATTGTGTTTTTTGGGCAACCCTTGTGGTGTTTTTGGGAACCCATGTGGTGTTTTTAGGAACCCAGGTTGGGTTTTAGGGAACCCAGGTGGTGTTTATGGGAACCCAGATGGTGTTTATTGTAACACAGGTTGTGTTTTTAAGGGAACCCAGGTGGAGTTTTTGGGAACCCATGTGTGTTTTTGGGAACCCAAGGGGTGTTTTGGGGAACCCAGGTGGTTTTTTGGGGAACCCAGATAGTGTTTTTTTGGGAACCCAGGTGGTGTTTTTAAGGGAACCCAGGTGGAGTTTTTGGGAACCCAGACTGTGTTTTTTGGGAACCCAGATTGTGTTTTTTGGTCAACACAGGTGGTGTTTTTGGGAAACCAGCTGGGGTTTTTGGGAAGCCAGGTTGTGTTTTTAGGAACCCAGGTTGGGTTTTAGGGAACCCAGGTGGTGTTTATGGGAACCCAGATGGAGTTTTTGGGAACCCATGTGTGTTTTTGGGAACCCAAGGGGTGTTTTGGGGAAGCCAGATGGTGTTTTTTTGGGAACCCAGGTGGTGTTTTTAAGAATACAGGTGGTGTTTCTGGGGAACCCAGGTGGTGTTCTGGGGAACCCAGGTGGTGTTTTTAAGGGAACCCAGGTAATGTTTTTTGGGAATATATGTGGTGTTTTTTTGGGAACCCAGGTGGTGTTTTTAGGAGCTATGGTGGTGTTTTTGGGAACACAGGTGGGGTTTTTGGGAACCCAGGTGGTGTTTTTAAGGGAAAACAGGTGTGGTTTGGGGAACCCAGCTGGGGGTTAAGGGAACCCAAGTGGTGTTTTTAAGGGAACCCAGGTGTTGTTTTTGTGAACCCAGGTGCTGTTTTTGGAACCCAGGTTGTGTTTTTAATGGAAAACAGAAATATCTCTCTCTCTCTCTCTCTCTCTCTCTCTCTCTCTCTCTCTCTCTCTCTCTCTCTCTCTCTCTCTTTGTCTGATTGGCTGATTTCATAATCTCTATATATCTCTTGAGGTTTATTCTTCTGAACCATGTGACATAAAACAGAATCAAATGTTTGTACACTTTTCTGATTTCAATAAAAATGGACAAAACGTCCGTGAATTTTCTGTGGAATTGTCTCTCCAATATGTAATCAGTAGAATAGGTACATTCTCATTTAAATATGTATTCAGTAGAATTGGTACATTCTCATTTAAATATGTAATCAGTAGAATAGGTACATTCTCATTTAAATATGTAATCCGTAGAATAGGTACATTCTCATTTAAATATGTATTCAGTAGAACAGGTACATTCTCATTTAAATATGTAATCAGTAGAATAGGTACATTCTCATTTAAATATGTAATCAGTAGAATTGGTACATTCTCATTTAAATATGTAATCAGTAGAATAGGTACATTCTCATTTAAATATGTATTCAGTAGAATAGGTACATTCTCATTTAAATATGTATTCAGTAGAATAGGTACATTCTCATTTAAATATGTAATCAGTAGAATAGGTACATTCTCAGTACAATATGTATTTAGTTGAATAGGAAATAGTAGAATAGTACAATTTGTAGTTATTAGATATACACAGGTAGGTCGTTATATATACCTAGGTAGATAGGTAGGTAGTTAGATATACCTAGGTAGATAGGTAGGTAGTTAGATATACCTAGGTATATAGATAGGTAGGTATATCATCTCTATTAATTCTGTATTCTCTTACTTGATAATAAAGTCTAAATAATATATCCTACAGTAAAGTCATGACAACTATCCACAAAGTGCCACCACAATGCAAACTGGACAGTCATCGTTTTATTTTCTGAATAGAGAGTATTCATAGCAGATCAGCCATTTTAGAAATCTCTCCAAAGAGGCCTCTGTCTACAGTAGAGATTAGTCACTAAATAGCCCCATCTACAGTCCACATGTTGTTACTGCAGCCATTGGGTGGACAGATACATTAGACCAGGTGTTTGTATTGGCCCGCAGCCAATTCTAAAAATAGAATGGAATGTGGCCCAGACATGAAACTTGAGCTTGACTGAGTTGTAGTTCTTAGTTTGACCAGTAGGTGGAGCTACTCACTACCTGCAGTCCTAACACAGCTTCGCCATTGAAACCAATGAATCCCGGGACACGGGAAAGCTTTCTCAGACGGTGACTTCGTTAAACAGCGGCTCACTAAAGTCCCTGGAATAATGTGCCCGAAAATCTACAACGTGAGCGTGTACATTTTTATTAAAAACGTTAGCTGATGTGTTAACAACCGCAATAAATGATTTGCATAACTAGCTTAAATAAAGCCTACCCTTCCCCTTGTCCTCTTATCTGTCCCTCTTCATACAGGGCTGTGGATGGGGTCTCTCTTCATACAGGGCTGTGGATGGGGTCTCTCTTCATACAGGGCTGTGGATGGGGTCCCTCTTCATACAGGGCTGTGGATGGGGTCTCTCTTCATACAGGGCTGTGGATGGGGTCTCTCTTCATACAGGGCTGTGGATGGGGTCTCTCTTCATACAGGGCTGTGGATGGGGTCTCTCTTCATACAGGGCTGTGGATGGGGTCTCTCTTCATACAGGGCTGTGGATGGGGTCTCTCTTCATACAGGGCTGTGGATGGGGTCTCTCTTCATACAGGGCTGTGGATGGGGTCTCTCTTCATACAGGGCTGTGGATGGGGTCCCTCTTCATACAGGGCTGTGGATGGGGTCCCTCTTCATACAGGGCTGTGGATGGGGTCTCTCTTCATACAGGGCTGTGGATGGGGTCCCTCTTCATACAGGGCTGTGGATGGGGTCCCTCTTCATACAGGGCTGTGGATGGGGTCCCTCTTCATACAGGGCTGTGGATGGGGTCCCTCTTCATACAGGGCTGTGGATGGGGTCTCTCTTCATACAGGGCTGTGGATGGGGTCTCTCTTCATACAGGGCTGTGGATGGGGTCTCTCTTCATACAGGGCTGTGGATGGGGTCTCTCTTCATACAGGGCTGTGGATGGGGTCCCTCTTCATACAGGGCTGTGGATGGGGTCTCTCTTCATACAGGGCTGTGGATGGGGTCCCTCTTCATACAGGGCTGTGGATGGGGTCCCTCTTCATACAGGGCTGTGGATGGGGTCTCTCTTCATACAGGGCTGTGGATGGGGTCTCTCTTCATACAGGGCTGTGGATGGGGTCCCCATTCTGACCAAGAAGCAATTTGAGGTTGCTGTTTGGAGAATGAGCTGCCAACCCTTTTTGTAAAAAATAAAATAAATAAATATTTTCTTTAAGTATATGACATTATCAAGCATAATTTGATTGATTTTATAAATGTAACTACATTTGATTGATTTTATTTAGAAATAGATAAATGAAAACCCATAAATGGCAAGTATATTAAATGATCAAGCATAATTGACCTACATTTGATTGATTGATTTGTATTTCTGTTAATACACTAGAGGTGAGGCGATATACCTTAACTTTAGTGAGGCCTTAACTTTAGTGAGGGGCCCAACCTTTGTCATATTTTTCTGTCTGTGGCCCTCAGTTAAAACAGTTTGGACCCCCCTGTTCTAAATGATTCCTGTCTAGGGTCGGACTTTCTGTGCAATTGAAATCTCCCCCTAAAAACATAAAATCATCACTATTACAATCTCCAATAGTATCACATAGAATGTTTATAAAAATCATCCTATCCACCCCATTGGTGGGTGCATAGACATTTAAAAACACGAGCTTGACCTTTTCAAATTCTGCTTTGACCTTTAGTAAAACACCTGGAATGATTTCCTCCACCTCAAAAGAAAACGGTAAAAACCTCCTGTCAAATCAAGTCCCCACTCCTCCACTGCAGCTGGACTTGTGGCTTCAAACCATCTCCCCGTTCAAACCCCTCTTCCACTCACTTTCACTGTCTGTTGTGCTGTGGGTTTCCTGTACACACATAATATCAATGAGTTTAATCTCCATTAGTTTAAAAAGATTAGCTCTCTTAAAGTCAGCTCTGGCTCCGTTCAACTTCAAGCTGCTGATATTAAAATCACACATGGATAGAAATGAGTTTTCAGTAGAAAAAACTGATCAGTAAAAAAAAGAAACAAAAGAAACAAGAACTCTTTGTAAAGATCCTCTTCAGTGAGTTGGGCCTTTAGCCTCACTGTCATTAGGTTCAGTCTGTAGATCTCCTGAACCGTCAACACGTCTTCAAATTGACCCACATTTCTCGTCAGGGGTTTTGCTGACTCAATGAAGCGTTTAAGGTTTGAGAAATGATCCCCTACAACCGGGAGTCTAGTTCCTTTAGTGACCTCCAGAAACCTTTTTATTTCATCTGAGGAATAGAGGCCTTGCTTCTCCCCCTGAGTGGTAGGGAAGTCTCTCTCTGACTCAGCTGACACCCTGGCTGCTCTGGTGATCTTTGAAGATCTAGCTCCTCTTTCCGATGGCTCAGAACGTTTTCATTTTTGAGAGAGTTTATATAAGTCCTCATCTGACATATCCTCATCAAAATACTCATCACTCGCTGACTCATTATCTCTCCTGTTTTCATTCTCATCTACACACTTCCGTGTGTAGATGAGATGTATAATTCTCTGACACGTCTTCTACGGCTGCGTCGGCCTGATTTAAAGTCTTTTGACTATCATTTTTCCCCTGAGTTTTATCAGAGCATTGAGGGGCGGAGGGGGGCACCGCGACCGCGACCATCGGTGAAACCGGAACTGAAGCCAGGGGGCCCGCCGGAGCCTCCCAGACCGGAGCGGCCGGGGTCGCGTCCGGCACCGGATCCCCCTGGACCGGAGAACAAGGTGCCGTGGGGGGAACCGGATTCTCCGGGACCAGAAGATCCGGGGCCGGAGGAGGCACCGAAGACCCGGGGACGGGAGGAGCCGGAGCCGGGTTGGGCACCGGAGTCTCCAAAACCGGAGCAGTCGGAGTCCGATCCGACCCGGTCTGACCCGGTCTGACCCGGTCTGACCCTCATTCGCAGCAGTGGCAGCAGCGCCAGCCGCAGGCCGCTGCGCCCCTCCCCTCTCCGGGCAGGAGCGAATCAGGTGGCCTTCTGCTCCACAGCCAAAACACTTCATATTCTCCATAGAGACAAAAACCATAGAGTTAGACCCTCCACTTTAAAAGAGACGGACAGTTTGAGATCACTGTTATTATCTTTAAGGATCATGTAAACCTGCCTTCTGTGACACACTACGTGCTTCAGTTGAGGAGACCTGCAGCCTAAAGAGATCCTCTTGATCTGTGAGACCAGCTGTCCGTAGAGAGACAGCTCATGAACTAACACAGAGTTCTTAATGAACGGAGGCGCATCGGAGATGATTACTTTAGTGGCCGGGCTAATGAGGGACATAACGGGAGTAAAGGTATCCTGTATTACGACACCTTTCTCCACTACCTCGTTAACCTTCTGCTGTCCAAAAACATCACAATGTTCCCGTACATGTGGGAGGCAGACCTAACGCTGCCGTACCCCACCGCCTCTTCCACCGCCAGCCCCGCTACCTCCACCCAGCACCACCTCTCCCACCGCCAGCCCCGCTACCTCCACCCAGCACCACCTCTCCCACCGCCAGCCCCGCTACCTCCACCCAGCACCACCTCTCCCACCGCCAGCCCCGCCTCCTCCACCCAGCACCACCTCTCCCACCGCCAGCCCCGCCTCCTCCACCGAGCACCACCTCTCCCACCGCCAGCCCCGCCTCCTCCACCGAGCACCACCTCTCCCACCGCCAGCCCCGCCTCCTCCACCCAGCACCACCTCTCCCACCGCCAGCCCCCTCCTCCACCGAGCACCACCTCTCCCACCGCCAGCCCCGCCTCCTCCACCGAGCACCACCTCTCCCACCGCCAGCCCCGCCTCCTCCACCGAGCACCACCTCTCCCACCGCCAGCCCCGCCTCCTCCACCGAGCACCACCTCTCCCACCGCCAGCCCCGCCTCCTCCACCGAGCACCACCTCTCCCACCGCCAGCCCCGCCTCCTCCACCGAGCACCACCTCTCCCACCGCCAGCCCCGCCTCCTCCACCGAGCACCACCTCTCCCACCGCCAGCCCCGCCTCCTCCACCGAGCACCACCTCTCCCACCGCCAGCCCCGCCTCCTCCACCGAGCACCACCTCTCCCACCGCCAGCCCCGCCTCCTCCACCGAGCACCACCTCTCCCACCGCCAGCCCCGCCTCCTCCACCGAGCACCACCTCTCCCACCGCCAGCCCCACCTCCTCCACCGAGCACCACCTCTCCCACCGCCAGCCCCGCCTCCTCCACCGAGCACCACCTCTCCCACCGCCAGCCCCGCCTCCTCCACCGAGCACCACCTCTCCCACCGCCAGCCCCGCCTCCTCCACCGAGCACCACCTCTCCCACCGCCAGCCCCGCCTCCTCCACCGAGCACCACCTCTCCCACCGCCAGCCCCGCCTCCTCCACCCAGCACCACCTCTCCCACCGCCAGCCCCGCCTCCTCCACCGAGCACCACCTCTCCCACCGCCAGCCCCGCCTCCTCCACCGAGCACCACCTCTCCCACCGCCAGCCCCGCCTTCTCCACCGAGCACCACCTCTCCCACCGCCAGCCCCGCCTCCTCCACCGAGCACCACCTCTCCCACCGCCAGCCCCGCCTCCTCCACCGAGCACCACCTCTCCCACCGCCAGCCCCGCCTCCTCCACCGAGCACCACCTCTCCCACCGCCAGCCCCGCCTCCTCCACCGAGCACCACCTCTCCCACCGCCAGCCCCGCCTCCTCCACCCAGCACCACCTCTCCCACCGCCAGCCCCGCCT
>JANIIK010001516.1:0-17416 GCA_027704905.1 Muraenolepis orangiensis | reverse complement strand
TCACTAACCCCACATCCTGCTTGGTAGTATAGTCCTCAGGGTTAACCTGAAGTGACTCACTAACCCCACATCCTGCTTGGTAGTATAGTCCTCAGGGTTAACCTGAAGTGACTCACTAACCCAACATCCTGCTTGGTAGTATAGTCCTCAGGTATAACCTGAAGTGACTCACTAACCCCACATCCTGCTTGGTAGTATAGTCCTCAGGGTTAACCTGAAGTGACTCACTAACCCCACATCCTGCTTGGTAGTATAGACCTCAGGGTTAACCTGAAGTGACTCACTAACCCCACATCCTGCTTGGTAGTATAGTCCTCAGGGTTAACCTGAAGTGACTCACTAACCCCACATCCTGCTTGGTAGTATAGTCCTCAGGGTTAACCTGAAGTGACTCACTAACCCCACATCCTGCTTGGTAGTATAGTCCTCAGGGTTAACCTGAAGTGACTCACTAACCCCACATCCTGCTTGGTAGTATAGTCCTCAGGGTTAACCTGAAGTGACTCACTAACCCCACATCCTGCTTGGTAGTATAGTCCTCAGGGTTAACCTGAAGTGACTCACTAACCCCACATCCTGCTTGGTAGTATAGTCCTCAGGGTTAACCTGAAGTGACTCACTAACCCCACATCCTGCTTGGTAGTATAGTCCTCAGGGTTAACCTGAAGTGACTCACTAACCCCACATCCTGCTTGGTAGTATAGTCCTCAGGGTTAACCTGAAGTGACTCACTAACCCCACATCCTGCTTGGTAGTATAGTCCTCAGGGTTAACCTGAAGTGACTCACTAACCCCACATCCTGCTTGGTAGTATAGTCCTCAGGGTTAACCTGAAGTGACTCACTAACCCCACATCCTGCTTGGTAGTATAGTCCTCAGGGTTAACCTGAAGTGACTCACTAACCCCACATCCTGCTTGGTAGTATAGTCCTCAGGGTTAACCTGAAGTGACTCACTAACCCCACATCCTGCTTGCTAGTATAGTCCTCAGGGTTAACCTGAAGTGACTCACTAACCCCACATCCTGCTTGCTAGTATAGTCCTCAGGGTTAACCTGAAGTGACTCACTAACCCCACATCCTGCTTGCTAGTATAGTCCTCAGGGAAGCAGCATATGAGGCTCACAGCAGGAGTCACCGTGATAACTGAACTGAGATCAGTCTCAGCTTGGTATCTGAAACTGAAGATTCTGCTATTCCCTGAATTCTGTCTTAACATCTCCGGTTAACCTGCAAATCCAGCTTCTTGAAATCGGCTGGGGTCTCCGGTCTGCTATGAATGAGGAGAGAGAGGAGGGGGATCCTACCTCTAAAAGCTCTCTGTCTGGGGAACATGGCCGCCAGAGCAGAGCTAACAGGTGAGAAGAGGATCTCTAAGTGTCTGTGACTGTGGTCCATCTCAGAGCTCAGCAGTGATGTATCAGGACACCATCGTTAGTGTCAGTAAAAGCTGTGTGTGTGTTGTGCTGAAGCCCAGAGCAGAAGGAGAGAGCAGACTCCCCTGGACCCAGCTGTGTCTCCATGAAGAGTGACTGGTCTATGGAACTACCTACTTACTTTAAAGATGGACACCCCTCCAGAGAGGAGAGGTAGGAGTTTCAAACACAGTGTGTGGTGTGTGTGTGTGTGGTGTGTGTGTGTGTGTGTGGTGTGTGGTGTGTGTGTGTGTGTGTGTGTGTGTGTGTGTGTGTGTGTGTGTGTGTGTGTGGTGTGTGTGTGTGTGTGTGATGTATCAGGACACCATCATTAGTGTCAGTAAAAGCTGTGTGTGTGTTGTGTTGAAGCCCAGAGCAGAAGGAGAGAGCAGACTCCCCTGGACCCAGCTGTGTCTCCATGAAGAGTGACCGGTCTATGGATCATCCTCTTAACTTTAAAGATGGGGATCAGTCTATTGAGAAGAGGTGAGTGTTGATCAGATTATAACAATTCAGCATCTATTGAACATCCATAAATCTTGGCTCTTGTTGTTCTAGAAGGATACAGGAGAGAGCAGACTCCCCTGGACCCAGCTGTGTCTCCATGAAGAGTGACCGGTCTATGGATCTTCCTGGTCAGTTTAAAGATGGGAATCAGTCTATTGAGAAGAGGTGAGGATTCATCTGAGATTATTAATATACAGTATCTAGTGAACATCCATAGATAGAGAGGAGAGGGAGCAGTTTCAAACAGATGATGAAAACTGACCACTTGGTTTCTACCAGACTCTGAAATTATAAACCTAAATGTGTGTGTGTGTGTGTGTGTGTGTGTGTGTGTGTGTGTGTGTTCTGCACAGACGACACCAGGAGAGGTCAAAGGTTACCAGTGCTCGGTCTGTACAGCAGCATCAAACAGAGCTGATCAAGGTGTGTAAAAGTCCAACAAGACATTAGCCTTCAGCTCGACATGAACATTAAAAAGCATCTCTTGTGGAGCTCAGAGTCTCCAGGCTTCCCTCTTTAGACCAGACGTGAATCAAGGACAGATGCTTCTGATGTCCTCAGCTCACAGGAAAGTTCTCATTCATGTTCTGTTCCAGAGGGCTGAGGAGAACGCACACGCTTTTCTAGACCAGGAGCTGAAGAAGCTCTGGAGGGTTCTCTTCCCACATGACCCACAAGGCTCAGAGAGTCAGAGGGAGGAGGAGGAGGAGGAGGAGGAGGAGGAGGAGGAGGAGGAGGAGGAGGAGGAGGAGGAGGAGGAGGAGGAGGAGGAGGAGGAGGAGGAGGAGGAGGAGGATGGGAAGAACGAGGAGCAGAGGAGGCGCGCCATAGAGGGAGTGACAGACATCACACTGCTCTGCCTAATGGAGATGAACCAGGAGGAACTGGCCGACACACTGAGGAGTGGTAAGAGACTCTTATTTAGAAAACATAGAGGATACTCTTTGTCATGAGAGAGGGAGTGGGTTGGACCCCGAACGCAGACGCCGACAAGTGGAGAGTGATACGAGACGGCTTTATTTCCAAACACACACAAAACACAAGGGTACACGGGGAGGACGATCCACGGAGTACCGGCAGGCAGGTGACCGGCGGGTAGTCCGGGACAGGGGGAGGAGTCTGTACCGGGGGTATCGGGTGCGGAGTACCGGCAGGCAGGTGACCGGCGGGTAGTCCGGGACAGGGGGAGGAGTCTGTACCGGGGGTATCGGGTGCGGAGTACCGGCAGGTAGTTGGCAGGCGATGGGTACCAGACGGGAGAACTACGTGAATAGTAGAGTAACGACCTCACGCTGGGGTAAAGGAAAGACAACGTATATATACCCCAGGTGAGGTGATGAACAAATTACACGGGGGGGAAATTGAGTCCAGGTGTGTGTGTGTGTGTGTGTGTGTGTGTGGCCAGCGCACGTGGCTAGGCCACGCCCCCTGCCAACCAACGTGATTGTTGACAGGAGCGTGTGTGCGCCACCAGCGCACGTGGCTAGGCCACGCCCCCTGCCAACCACCGTAACCATGACACTCTTATTTAGAAAACATAGAAGAGACTCTTATTTAGAAAACATAGAGGACTCTTATTTAGAAAACATAGAGAGACTCTATTTAGAAAACATAGAAGAGACTCTTATTTAGAAAACATAGAAGAGACTCTTATTTAGAAAACATAGAAGAGACTCTTATTTAGAAAACATAGAAGAGACTCTTATTTAGAAAACATAGAAGAGACTCTTATTTAGAAAACATAGAAGAGACTCTTATTTAGAATACATAGAAGAGACTCTTATTTAGAAAACATAGAAGAGACTCTTATTTAGAAAACATAGAAGAGACTCTTATTTAGAATACATAGAGAATCTTATTTTGAAAACTCAAAGAGACTCAAACAGAGACTTATTTTCCAGATAAATCTCCTCTTGGAGGTCAAATGGTTTGATCCAGATGTGTAGGGTTAATGTGAGGCTTTCAGGTTGAGTGGTTTAATCCAAGGGCAGATATGTAGGGTTATTGTAGGGGCTTTCAGCTTTAGTGGTTTAATCCAGATATTTAGGGTTATTGTTATATTCAAGATTCAAGATAACTTTATATATATATATATATATATATATATATATATATATATTATATATATATATTATATATTATTGTGGGTCTATTAGGTTAAAGAATGTTACACAATATACTGCAGATCAACAGCCTGTCAACATACCTGAAGAGATGCAAAACTATCTTGTTAATTCAGCATATCAAGTCAATTATAGTAATAGTTAATTTTAATCTATTATAGTAATAGTTAATTATAATGTATTATAGTACTGTCATTACACCAATCATATTGTTGTGTCAATATCACATATAAGACCTGTCTTCTGGGTTTTCTCATTTAGGAACTGCTGCAGTCCAGTGCCAACATAACATCAAGTCTCATCTGATGCAGAAGTTCAGGCGTGTGTTTGAGGGAATCGCTAAAGCAGGACAGTCAACAGATCTGAATGACTTCTACACCGAGCTCTTCATCACACAGAGAGTCAGTGGAGAGGTCAACAAGGAACATGAGGTCAGACTGATTGAAACAGCTTCCAGGAAACCAGCCAAGGAGGAAACACCAATCAAATGTGAAGACATCTTTAAACCCTTACCTGGACAAGATCAACCAAGCAGAACCATAATGACAACTGGAGTGGCGGGCATTGGTAAAACCATCTTAACACACAAGTTCACTCTGGACTGGGCTGAAGGCAAAGCCAACCATGACATCCACTTCACGCTTCCCTTCACTTTCAGAGAGCTGAATTTACTGAAAGAGAAAGAGTTTAGCTTGATGGAACTTCTTCATCATTTCTTTATTCAAACCAAAGGAATCCGCAGATACGACCGGTTCCAAGTGGTCTTCATCTTGGACGGTCTGGATGAGTGTCGACTGCCTCTGGACTTCCAGAACAATCCGATCTGGACCGATGTCACAAAGTCGACCTCGGTGGACATACTGCTGACAAACCTCATCAGGGGTGACCTGCTTCCCTCCGCTCGCATCTGGATAACCACACGCCCTGCGGCAGCCAATCAGATCCCTGCAGAGTGTGTTGACATGGTGACAGAGGTGAGAGGGTTCACCGACCCCCAGAAGGAGGAGTACTTCAGGAAGAGATTCAGAGAGGAGCCTCTGGCCAACAAAATCATCTCCCACATCAAGACATCACGAAGCATCCACATCATGTGTCACATCCCAGTCTTCTGTTGGATCAGTGCTACAGTTCTGGAGGACATCTTCAAAACAACCCAGACAGGAATAGAGATTCCCAACACCGTGACTCAGATGTACATCTACTTCCTGAAGGTTCAGTCCATACAGGGGGACAGGAAGTACCGTGGGAGAGCTGAAACAGATGCAGTCTGGAGTTCAGAGAGCAGGGAGATCATTGTTGCTCTGGGAAAACTGGCTTTTAACCAGCTGGTGAAAGGCAACCTGATCTTCTACGAGGCAGACCTGGCAGAGTGTAACATGGATATCAGAGCAGCCTCAGTGTACTCAGGAGTGTTCACCCAGATCTTTAAAGAGGAGTGTGGGCTGTACCAGGACAAGGTGTTCTGCTTTGTCCATCTGAGCCTCCAGGAGTTTCTTGCTGCTCTTTATGTCTTCTTGTCCTTCATGGACACTGGTGTCAATCAGCTCTTAGAAGAACAACCGAAAACAAAGGTCAAACTCCTTTACCAGAGTGCTGTGGACAAGGCCTTAAAGAGTGAAAACGGACACCTGGACTTGTTCCTCCGCTTCCTCCTGGGCCTCTCTCTGGAGACCAATCAGATTCTCCTTCCAGGTCTGCTGAGACAGACAGGAAGTGGCTCACGGACCAATAAGCAAACAGTGTCTTACATCAAGAAGAAGATAAGTGGAGATCTCTCTACAGAGAGAAGCATCAATCTGTTCCACTGTCTGAATGAGCTGAACGACCGTTCTCTGGTGGAGGAGATCCAACAGTACCTGACATCAGGAAGTCTCACCAGAGAACGTCTCTCTCCTGCTCAGTGGTCAGCTCTGGTCTTCATCTTACTGTCATCAGAAGAGGAGCTGGACGTGTTTGACCTGAAGAAGTACTCTGCTTCAGAGGAGGGTTTTCTGAGGCTGCTGCCAGTGTTCAAAGCCTCCAAAACATCTCTGTAGGTTCACTAATAAAATGTATTGTAATACACAATATACATTATACTAGAATATGAGAGTGATATCATATACAATACATCTCTTTACATTTAGATTAGATTAGATTCGATTCAAATTAATTCTCATTGCACAACAGCACAAGTACAGTACAGCCAAAATAATTTGGCATCTAACCAGAGTGCAAATGTAAAGTAATATGGTAATATATTATTTACATTGGTTAAATATGATGTAAGGTTAACTAACAATATGTATTTTAATAACCAATATACATAATATTAGAATATAAAAGGTATATAATATACAAACCATATCTGTAGGTTTATTAATAACATATATTATGATACAATATACATTATACTAGAATATTAAAGTCATAACAATATGCAAAACATGAGCTACAAATTCCACTCCAATATTGGCTGTTAAATCCTACCTACAGCGCTGTTATCATTTGTTAAACTTACATTTCTTATTCATAATGCTAGTAAAGACTGTGTTTTAATGGTGGTTTTAAGTGGTTTTAATTCTAATAAGCCCTTTCAACCCAGTTCCTAACATGTTCCTGTTGATGTTGTGTGAAGGCTGAATGGCTGTCATCTGTCAGAGAGATGCTGTGAAGCTCTGGCCTCAGTTCTCAGCTCCAACTCCTCCAGTCTGAGAGAGCTGGACCTGAGTACCAACGACCTGCAGGATTCAGGAGTGAAGCTGCTCTCTGCTGGACTGGGGAGTCCACACTGTACACTGGAGACTCTCAGGTCAGTTGGACTCAATGAGCAAACACTTACAGCACAGGGTTTGATATCAGAAGACATTCAACTGATTCCATGCATTGAGGAGATCTTTAGAACCAGGTGACCATCTCCATCACTAAGGACCACAACCACCCTGGGCACCATCTCTTCTCCCCCTACCGTCTGGTCGCTGGTTCTGCAGCATCCGTACAGCAAGGACTACCAGGTTTAAGGACAGTTTATATCCACAGGCAGTGACCTACTGAACTGCTAGGAGTGCTGCCACTATAATAACATTGTCATTAACATTACACTATCATAACATTGTCATTAACATTACACTATCATAACATTGTAACTAACATTACACTGTCATAACATGTCATTAACATTACACTATCATAACATTGTCATTAACATTACACTATCATAACATTGTCATTAACATTACACTATCATAACATTGTCATTAACATTACACTATCATAACATTGTCATTAACATTACACTATCATAACATTGTCATTAACATTACACTATCATAACATTGTCATTAACATTACACTATCATAACATTGTCATTAACATTACACTATCATAACAGTGTCATAACATTACACTATCATAACATGTCATTAACATTACACTGTCATAACATGTCATTAACATTACACTGTCATAACATGTCATTAACATTACACTATCATAACATGTCATTAACATTACACTATCATAACATTGTCATTAACATTACACTATCATAACATGTCATTAACATTACACTATCATAACATTGTCATTAACATTACACTATCATAACATGTCATTAACATTACACTATCATAACATTGTCATTAACATTACACTATCATAACATTGTCATTAACATTACACTATCATAACATGTCATTAACATTACACTATCATAACATTGTCATTAACATTACACTATCATAACATGTCATTAACATTACACTATCATAACATTGTCATTAACATTACACTATCATAACATGTCATTAACATTACACTATCATAACATTGTCATTAACATTACACTATCATAACATGTCATTAACATTACACTATCATAACATGTCATTAACATTACACTATCATAACATTGTCATTAACATTACACTATCATAACATGTCATTAACATTACACTATCATAACATGTCATTAACATTACACTGTCATAACATGTCATTAACATTACACTATCATAACATGTCATTAACATTACACTATCATAACATTTCATTAACATTACACTATCATAACATTGTCATTAACATTACACTATCATAAAATGTCATTAACATTACACTATCATAACATTGTCAATAACATTACACTATCATAACATATCATTACCATTACACTATAATAACATTGTCATTAACATTACACTATCATAACATTGTCATTAACATTACACTATCATAACATTGTAACTAACATTACACTGTCATAACATGTCATTAACATTACACTATCATAACATTATCGTTATCATTACACTATCATAACATTATCCATAACATTACATTATCATAACATTGTCATTAACATTACACTATCATAACATTATCATTAACATTACACTATCATAACATTGTTATTAACATTACACTATCATAACATTGTCATTAACATTACACTATCATAACATTATCATTAACATTACACTATCATAAGGTGTCAATAACATTACACTGTCATAACATGTCATTAACATTACACTGTCATAACATGTCATTAACATTACACTGTCATAACATGTCATTAACATTACACTATCATAACATGTCATTAACATTACACTATCATAACATTGTCATTAACATTACACTATCATAACATGTCATTAACATTACACTATCATAACATTGTCATTAACATTACACTATCATAACATGTCATTAACATTACACTATCATAACATTGTCATTAACATTACACTATCATAACATTGTCATTAACATTACACTATCATAAAATGTCATTAACATTACACTATCATAACATTGTCATTAACATTACACTATCATAACATGTCATTAACATTACACTATCATAACATTGTCATTAACATTACACTATCATAACATGTCATTAACATTACACTATCATAACATTGTCATTAACATTACACTATCATAACATTGTCATTAACATTACACTATCATAAAATGTCATTAACATTACACTATCATAACATTGTCATTAACATTACACTATCATAACATGTCATTAACATTACACTGTCATAACATGTCATTAACATTACACTATCATAACATGTCATTAACATTACACTATCATAACATTTCATTAACATTACACTATCATAACATTGTCATTAACATTACACTATCATAAAATGTCATTAACATTACACTATCATAACATTGTCAATAACATTACACTATCATAACATGTCATTAACATTACACTATCATAACATGTCATTAACATTACACTATCATAACATTGTCATTAACATTACACTATCATAACATGTCATTAAAATTACACTATCATAACAAGTCATTAACATTACACTATCATAACATTGTCGTTAACATTACACTATCATAACATGTCATTAACATTACACTATCATAACATGTCATTAACATTACACTATCATAACATGTCATTAACATTACACTATCATAACATGTCATTAACCTTACTCTATCATAACATGTCATTAACATTACACTATCATAACATGTCATTAACCTTACTCTATCATAACATGTCATTAACATTACACTATCATAACATGTCATTAACATTACTCTATCATAACATGTCATTAACATTACACTATCATAACATGTCATTAACATTACACTATCATAACATGTCATTAACATTACACTATCATAACATGTCATTAACATTACACTATCATAACATTGTCATTAACATTACACTATCATAAAATGTCATTAACATTACACTATCATAACATTGTCAATAACATTACACTATCATAACATGTCATTAACCTTACACTATCATAACATGTCATTAACATTACACTATCATAACATTGTCAATAACATTACACTATCATAACATGTCATTAACCTTACACTATCATAACATGTCATTAACATTACACTATCATAACATGTCATTAACATTACACTATCATAACATGTCATTAACATTACACTATCATAACATTGTCATTAACATTACACTATCATAACATTGTCATTAACATTACACTATCATAAAATGTCATTAACATTACACTATCATAACATTGTCAATAACATTACACTATCATAACATGTCATTAACATTACACTATCATAACATGTCATTAACATTACACTATCATAACATTGTCATTAACATTACACTATCATAAAATGTCATTAACATTACACTATCATAACATTGTCAATAACATTACACTATCATAACATGTCATTAACATTACACTATCATAACATGTCATTAACATTACACTATCATAACATGTCATTAACATTACACTATCATAACATTGTCATTAACATTACACTATCATACAATGTCATTAACATTACACTATCATAACATTGTCAATAACATTACACTATCATAACATGTCATTAACATTACACTATCATAACATGTCATTAACATTACACTATCATAACATTGTCATTAACATTACACTATCATAACATGTCATTAACATTACACTATCATAACATGTCATTAACATTACACTATCATAACATGTCATTAACATTACACTATCATAACATGTCATTAACATTACTCTATCATAACATGTCATTAACATTACACTATCATAACATGTCATTAACATTACACTATCATAACATGTCATTAACATTACACTATCATAACATGTCATTAACATTACTCTATCATAACATGTCATTAACATTACACTATCTTAATTTGCTGGACTTTCTGGACTCATTACAGTTACTGTACTGCACTGTATTCATGATGCTGCTGCACTACTGGCACTTTAAAATGCTTTAATATGCTTTATGTACAATTCAAAACATGTACATATCATCCATTAGTCACTTTATTGTTCTTTGTATTGTCATTTTATTGTGTATAGTATTTTTATAGTATAGTGTTTATAAATTCATACTGCAGGAGGGAATGGGGAGTAAGCATTATATTGTACTTGTTGCAAATGGAAAATCAATCTCTTGAATCTTGATTTATATCCATAAAAGTACAAGTTAAGACCCCTAAATTATTAATTTCAGAGGAATAACGTAATTTATTAAATATGTTGTTGCCATCATTATATAAGGTGTATGTTACATTTTAAATATACAATACATCTCTGTAAGTTCACAAATCACATGTATTTTAAGCCACAATATACATAATATATACATAACAATATACAATATACATAATACATAACTAGTATATAAAATCAATATACATAACATAACATACAATATATACAATATACATAATACATAACTAGAATATTAAAATAATAATAATATACAAAACATATCTGTAGGTTCAATAATAACATGTAGTACAATACAATATACATAATACTGGAATATTAAAATTATAATAATATACAAAACATATCTGTAGGTTCAATAATAACATGTACTAGGATACAATATACATCATACGAGAATATTAAAGTATTAAAGTACAAAACATTTGGATTGTGAACCATTAGTAACAGCACCACTTCAGTAGGAAGTCCAGTAACAACTGGGTATTATACCAGGAAACACCACAACTGGGGTTTTCCCTAGTCTATTCATATTTGTGAATACTTGTTCTTCAATTTGAATGAATACTGGACAATACTGGACCAGGCTACAAATTACACTCCAATATTGGCTGTTAAATTTAAATTTTACCTACAGCGCGGTTATAATTTGTTAAACTTTTATTTGTTAATGCTTGTAAAGTTTTAATGGTGGTTTTAAGTGGTTTTAATTCTAATAAGCCCTTTCAACCCAGTTCCTAACATGTTCCTGTTGATGTTGTGTGAAGGCTGAATGGCTGTCATCTGTCAGAGAGATGCTGTGAAGCTCTGGCCTCAGTTCTCAGCTCCAACTCCTCCAGTCTGAGAGAGCTGGACCTGAGTACCAACGACCTGCAGGATTCAGGAGTGAAGCTGCTCTCTGCTGGACTGGGGAGTCCACACTGTACACTGGAGACTCTCAGGTCAGTTGGACTCAATGAGCAAACACTTACAGTACAGGGTTTGACATCAGAAGACATTCAACTGATTTACAGCCATAAAAGTAACAATTCACACATCTAAATAAAGGATATTCATTAGAATAACTCATTCTGGTGTGTGTGTGTGTGTGTGTGTGTGTGTGTGTGTGTGTGTGTGTGTGTGTGTGTGTGTGTGTGTGTGTGTGTGTGTGTGTGTGTGTGTGTGTGTGTGTGTGTGTGTGTGTGCAGGTTGTCTGGCTGTATGGTCTCACAGGAAGGCTGTGCTTCTCTGGCCTATTAAATATGTTGTTGCCATCATTATATAAGGTGTATGTTACATTTTAAATATACAATACATCTCTGTAAGTTCACAAATCACATGTATTTTAAGCCACAATATACATAATATATACATAACAATATACAATATACATAATACATAACTAGTATATTAAAATTATAATAATATACAAAACATATCTGTAGGTTCAATAATAACATGTACTAGGATACAATATACATCATACGAGAATATTAAAGTATTAAAGTACACAACATTTGTATTGTGAACCATTAGTAACAGCACCACTTCAGTAGGAAGTCCAGTAACAACTGGGTATTATACCAGGAAACACCACAACTGGGTTTTTCCCTAGTCTATTCATATTTGTGAATACTTGTTCTTCAATTTGAATGAATACTGGACAATACTGGACCAGGCTACAAATTACACTCCAATATTGGCTGTTAAATTTAAATTTTACCTACAGCGCGGTTATAATTTGTTAAACTTTTATTTGTTAATGCTTGTAAAGTTTTAATGGTGGTTTTAAGTGGTTTTAATTCTAATAAGCCCTTTCAACCCAGTTCCTAACATGTTCCTGTTGATGTTGTGTGAAGGCTGAATGGCTGTCATCTGTCAGAGAGATGCTGTGAAGCTCTGGCCTCAGTTCTCAGCTCCAACTCCTCCAGTCTGAGAGAGCTGGACCTGAGTACCAACGACCTGCAGGATTCAGGAGTGAAGCTGCTCTCTGCTGGACTGGGGAGTCCACACTGTACACTGGAGACTCTCAGGTCAGTTGGACTCAATGAGCAAACACTTACAGTACAGGGTTTGACATCAGAAGACATTCAACTGATTTACAGCCATAAAAGTAACAATTCACACATCTAAATAAAGGATATTCATTAGAATAACTCATTCTGGTGTGTGTGTGTGTGTGTGTGTGTGTGTGTGTGTGTGTGTGTGTGTGTGTGTGTGTGTGTGGTGTGTGTGTGTGTGTGTGTGTGTGTGTGTGTGTGTGTGTGCAGGTTGTCTGGCTGTATGGTCTCACAGGAAGGCTGTGCTTCTCTGGCCTATTAAATATGTTGTTGCCATCATTATATAAGGTGTATGTTACATTTTAAATATACAATACATCTCTGTAAGTTCACAAATCACATGTATTTTAAGCCACAATATACATAATATATACATAACAATATACAATATACATAATACATAACTAGTATATTAAAATTATAATAATATACAAAACATATCTGTAGGTTCAATAATAACATGTACTAGGATACAATATACATCATACGAGAATATTAAAGTATTAAAGTACACAACATTTGTATTGTGAACCATTAGTAACAGCACCACTTCAGTAGGAAGTCCAGTAACAACTGGGTATTATACCAGGAAACACCACAACTGGGTTTTTCCCTAGTCTATTCATATTTGTGATTACTTGTTCTTCAATTTGAATGAATACTGGACAATACTGGACCAGGCTACAAATTACACTCCAATATTGGCTGTTAAATTTAAATTTTAAATTTTACCTACAGCGCGGTTATAATTTGTTAAACTTTTAATTCTTAATGCTTGTAAAGTTTTAATGGTGGTTTTAAGTGGTTTTAATTCTAATAAGCCCTTTCAACCCAGTTCCTAACATGTTCCTGTTGATGTTGTGTGAAGGCTGAATGGCTGTCATCTGTCAGAGAGATGCTGTGAAGCTCTGGCCTCAGTTCTCAGCTCCAACTCCTCCAGTCTGAGAGAGCTGGACCTGAGTACCAACGACCTGCAGGATTCAGGAGTGAAGCTGCTCTCTGCTGGACTGGGGAGTCCACACTGTACACTGGAGACTCTCAGGTCAGTTGGACTCAATGAGCAAACACTTACAGCACAGGGTTGGATATCAGAAGACATTCAACTGGTTTACAGCCATAAAAGTAACAATTCACACATCTAAATAAAGGATATTCATTAGAATAACTCATTCTGGTGTGTGTGTGTGTGTGTGTGTGTGTGTGTGTGTGTGTGTGTGTGTGTGTGTGTGTGTGTGTGTGTGTGTGTGTGTGTGTGTGTGTGTGTGTGTGTGTGTGTGTGTGTGTGTGTGTGTGTGTGTGTGTGTGTGTGTGTGCAGGTTGTCTGGCTGTCTGGTCACACAGGAAGGCTGTTCTTCTCTGGCCTCAGCTCTGAGCTCCAACCCCTCCCGTCTGAGAGAGCTGGACCTGAGCTACAATCACCCAGGAGACTCAGGAGTTACGCTGCTCTCTGCTGGACTGGAGGATCCACGCTGGAGACTGGACACTCTCAGGTACGGAGAGGACAGCTCACCTCTCAGGGACCGTGTCTCCTACAAGGATTCAACCGGCCGCTAGATGAAGTGGTTTACCAAGGCGGCTGTAACTCATGTTGTGTACAAAGTGATGATCCAGCAGATCATGAGTGTGAATGTTTCAACTGCTCTCTCTTTGTTCCCCCCAGGGTGGAGCACGGTGGAGGATGGAGGCTGAAACCAGCTCTAAAGAAGTGTGAGTGTCTGTTTAGTTTGAGTCATCACAACACACACTCACTCTTTAGATGGAAGGTCCATCCACACAGCAGGAGGTGACGTCCTGCTGGGAATGAACAGGATGGATCTAATCAATATTAATATTAATTAGATACATGATGTATCTTATCAATATTAATATTGATAAGATACATGATGTTTTACAGGCTGTTTTAGAGGGCTGTGAACACGGGGAGGCAGAACCGCCATTCCTGACACCATTGAAGAATAAAACAAATTGATAAGTGTGAATGATGTTTTGAATAACAATTACTATAATGTATTATAATTAGGAATATTATTATTTATTATTATTAATACACATTAATATTAATACTTATAAATAATAAATAACTAATAAATAAATAATTAATTAATTAATTAATTAATCATACTATTATTATTATTATTACTATTATTATAAGTGTTGTTATTATTAATATTATTATATAAATCGAATAATATTATTATTATTATTCTGATTGTAATGTAAGACATTAGAACATAATAATCCTGATACTACTAATATATTGATGACACACACAGAGCCCATGTGGTGACGCTGAGGGACTGAGAACATCAGGAGAACACAAACTACAGTCTGGCCTCAGTTTCTAGGAACAACAACAACAGTTCAGCAGACTAATCATGTCTTGTTCTCCATCAGATGCGTGTGAACTCACACTGGACCCAAACACAGCCCACAGAGAACTCTCTCTGTCTGAGGACAACAGGAAGGTGACATGGGTTAGAGAGGAGGAGGAGTATCCTGATCACCCAGAGAGATTTGACTACTGGCCCCAGGTGTTGTGTAGAGAGGGTCTGACTGACCGCTGTTACTGGGAGGTGGAGAGGAAAGGACGTGTTGGTATAGGAGTGACATGCAGAGGAATCACTAGGAGAGGAGAGGGTTATGACAGCAGGCTTGGATACAACAACAAGTCCTGGAGTCTTTATTGTTATGATGATGGTTACTCTGTCCTGTTCAACGATAGTAGAACAGCCATATGTCTCCGCCCCTCTAACAGAGTAGGAGTGTATGTGGACCGACCTGCTGGCTCTCTCTCCTTCTACAGAGTGTCCCCAGATGGAGGAGGGTCCTCAGACACACTGACACTCATCCACACCTTCTGGTCCACATTCACCCAGGAGGACCTCCTCCCTGCGTTCTGGTTATGGGGAGATGGTTCCTCAGTGTCTCTGTGTCCGTTGTAGCAACACACACACACACACACACACACACACACACACACACCACACACACACACACACACACACACACACACACACACACACACACACACACACACACACACACACACACCATCACAACAGTCACAGCCTTTTTGTTTTTGTTTGTCTTTTATTTTTTGTTTTTTGTTTGTTTTTTTTACCCGCTAAAAACCGGCTAACGGGAACCCTGACACACACACATAGTATACACTATACACACACACACATAGTATACACTATACACACACACATAGTATACACTATACACACACACACACATAGTATACACTATACACACACACACATAGTATACACTATACACACACACACACACACACATAGTATACACTATACACACACACACATAGTATACACTATACACACACACACATAGTATACACTATACACACACACACATAGTATACACTATACACACACACACACATAGTATACACTATACACACACACATAGTATACACTATACACACACACACATAGTATACACTATACACACACACACATAGTATACACTATACACACACACACACACATAGTATACACTATACACACACACACATAGTATACACTATACACACACACACACATAGTATACACTATACACACACACACACACAGTATACACTATACACACACACACATAGTATACACTATACACACACACACACACATAGTATACACTATACACACACACACATAGTATACACTATACACACACACACACATAGTATACACTATACACACACACATAGTATACACTATACACACACACACACATAGTATACACTATACACACACACACATAGTATACACTATACACACACACACATAGTATACACTATACACACACACACACATAGTATACACTATACACACACACACATAGTATACACTATACACACACACACACATAGTATACACTATACACACACATAGTATACACTATACACACACACACATAGTATACACTATACACACACACACACATAGTATACACTATACACACACACACATAGTATACACTATACACACACACACACATAGTATACACTATACACACACACATAGTATACACTATACACACACACACATAGTATACACTATACACACACACACACATAGTATACACTATACACACACACACACATAGTATACACTATACACACACACACACATAGTATACACTATACACACACACATAGTATACACTATACACACACACACATAGTATACACTATACACACACACACACATAGTATACACTATACACACACACACACATAGTATACACTATACACACACACACATAGTATACACTATACA
>JANIIK010001515.1:42500-43878 GCA_027704905.1 Muraenolepis orangiensis | reverse complement strand
CGGAGCACCCGCAACTAATCAATAACGGCTCGTTGGCGGTGCCAGCCGGCTCCCGTTCACTAAAAAGAGCCGGCTCCCGTTCACTAAAAAGAGCCAGCTCCCGTTCACTAAAAAGAGCCGGCTCCCGTTCACTACAAAGAGCCGGCTCCCGTTCACTAAAAAGAGCCGGCTCCCGTTCACTACAAAGAGCCGGCTCCCGTTCACTAAAAAGAGCCGGCTCCCGTTCACTAAAAAGAGCCGGCTCCCGTCGTTCACTAAAAAGAGCCGGCTCCCGTTCACTAAAAAGAGCCGGCTCCCGTTCACTAAAAAGAGCCGGCTCGTTTATCCCTGGCGTTGGATGGAAAAAAAAAATTAACATCTATATATCTATATTTCTGATCGGGTAGTAGCACCATGATGGTGGATATCATGTATGTTATCAATATATTAATATAACCCTTTATTTAATAATAATTTTATTTAAAATAATTTAATAATATATATTTATATTTAATAATATATATATTAACATATCATCTAGATATATTAATATAGAATAATACATCTATTCATGATACTTGTATGTGTATTTGATATGTAGTATTTCTGTGTAGACTCATCATGTCTTTCCTTCTCTCCCATCAGATGAGTGTGAACTCACACTGGACCCAAACACAGCCTACAGTAACCTCTCTCTGTCTGAGGACAACAGGAAGGTGACGTGGGATGGAGGGAGGAAGTATCCTGATCACCTGGAGAGATTTGACTCCCATCACCAGGTGTTGTGTAGAGAGGGTCTGACTGACCGCTGTTACTGGGAGGTGGAGGTGGAGAGGAAAGGAGGAGGTGTTTCTATAGGAGTGACATACAGAGGAATCACTAGGAGAGGAGGGGGTTATGACAGCTGGCTTGGAGGGAGCAACAAGTCCTGGAGTCTTGTTTGTCATGATGGTGGTTACTCTGTCTGGTACAACAATAGTCAAACAGACATAGATCTCCCCTCCTCTAACAGAGTAGGAGTGTATGTGGACCGACCTGCTGGCTCTCTCTCCTTCTACAGAGTGTCCCCAGATGGAGGAGGGTCCTCAGACACACTGACACTCATCCACACCTTCCAGTCCACATTCACCCAGGAGGACCTCCTCCCTGGGTTTGGGTTATGGGGGGGAGAAGGTTCCTCAGTGTCTCTGTGTCGCTTGTAGCAACACACACAGAAATACACGCACACACACACATAGAAATACACACACACACACACATAGAAATACACACTCACACACACAAACATAGAAATACACCCTCACACACTCACATAGAAATACACACTCACACACACACACACACATAGAAATACACACTCACCCTCACACACTCACACATAGAAATACACACTCACACA
>JANIIK010001515.1:35000-40000 GCA_027704905.1 Muraenolepis orangiensis | reverse complement strand
CTAGGGACTAGGGACTAGGGACTACGGTCTAGGGACTAGAGACTAGAGACTAGGGACAAAGGACTAGGGTCTAGGGAATAGGGACTAGGGAGTGATTTGGGACACAGCCCTTGGCTCCGCCCCTGGCATGTGAGAGGGAGATCTATGAGTTGTGATGGAGGCGTGTTACTCCAACAGCAAGAGGCTGACTCCTCCCCCTCGGCAGTTAGACCAGCACTCAACGCCAAGACGGCTTTAGTTCAATAGGTTTGTGTCTGATGTTGATCTTTATCTGAATTCATCTTTCATTAGGGCTTTAGTTCAATAGGTTTGTGTCTGATGTTGTTCTTTATATTAATTCATCTTTCATTAGGGCTTTAGTTCAATAGGTTTGTGTCTGATGTTGATCTTTATCTTAATTCATCTTTCATTAGGTCTTTAGTTCAATACCTTTGTGTCTGATGTTGATCTTTATCTGAATTCATCTTTCATTAGGTCTTTAGTTCAATAGGTTTGTGTCTGATGTTGATCTTTATATTAATTCATCTTTCATTAGGTCTTTAGTTCAATAGGTTTGTGTCTGATGTTGTTCTTTATCTGAATTCATCTTTCATTAGGTCTTTAGTTCAATAGGTTTGTGTCTGATGTTGATCTTTATATTAATTAATCTTTCATTAGGTCTTTAGTTCAATAGGTTTGTGTCTGATGTTGATCTTTATATTAATTCATCTTTCATTAGGTCTTTAGTTCAATAGGTTTGTGTCTGATGTTGATCTTTATCTGAATTAATCTTTCATTAGGTCTTTAGTTCAATAGGTTTGTGTCTGATGTTGATCTTTATCTGAATTAATCTTTCATTAGGTCTTTAGTTCAATAGGTTTGTGTCTGATGTTGATCTTTATATTAATTCATCTTTCATTAGGTCTTTAGTTCAATAGGTTTGTGTCTGATGTTGATCTTTATATGAATTCATCTTTCATTAGGTCTTTAGTTCAATAGGTTTGTGTCTGATGTTGATCTTTATATTAATTCATCTTTCAATAGGTCTTTAGTTCAATAGGTTTGTGTCTGATGTTGATCTTTATATTAATTCATCTTTCATTAGGTCTTTAGTTCAATAGGTTTGTGTCTGATGTTGATCTTTATATTAATTCATCTTTCATTAGGTCTTTAGTTCAATAGGTTTGTGTCTGATGTTGATCTTTATATGAATTCATCTTTCATTAGGTCTTTAGTTCAATAGGTTTGTGTCTGATGTTGATCTTTATATTAATTCATCTTTCATTAGGTCTTTAGTTCAATAGGTTTGTTTCTGATGTTGTTCTTTCCTGTTGTGTCTGTGGTGAAAAAATGGCTTCCTTATCAAAGTCAGATCACAAATACATTGTTGTGTGTGTGTGTGTGTGTGTGTGTGTGTGTGTGTGTGTGTGTGTGTGTGTGTGTGTGTGTGTTTGGGGGGGTAGTAGACTAGAGACTAGAGACTACGGACTAGAGACTAGGGTTTAGGGACTAGGGACTACGGTCTAGAGACTAGAGACTAGAGACTAGGGACAAGATACTAGAAACTAGGGACTAGAGACTAGGGACTAGGGAGTACGGTCTAGGGACTAGAGACTAGGGACTAGGGACTAGAGACTAGGGACTACGGTCTAGGGACTAGGGACTAGAGACTAGGGACGAGGGACTAGGGACTACGATCTAGGGACTAGGGACTAGATACTAGAGACTAGGGACTAGGGACTAGGGACTACGGTCTAGGGACTAGAGACTAGAGACTAGGGACAAAGGACTAGGGTCTAGGGAATAGGGACTAGGGAGTGATTTGGGACACAGCCCTTGGCTCCGCCCCTGGCATGTGAGAGGGAGATCTATGAGTTGTGATGGAGGCGTGTTACTCCAACAGCAAGAGGCTGACTCTTCCCCCTCGGCACTTAGACCAGCACTCAACGCCAAGACGTGTGTGTGTGTGTGTGTGTGTGTGTGTGTGTGTGTGTGTGTGTGTGTGTGTGTGTGTGTGTGTGTGTGTTTTAGCTTACAGCACCGAGCCTCTTTGCTTGGAGGTCAAGTCTCGGAATTGGGAAAAAAAAATTCATAGCGTTCCCATGACCCCCACACACACACACACCAAACACACACAAACACACACACAAACACACATACACCCACACACCAAACACACACACACACACACCAAACACACACACACACACACACCAAACACACACACAAACACACACACACACACCAAACACACACCCACAGACACACACACACACACACATGCATGTGCCCAGCGCCTATTCTATATATTATTCATCATTGCATACATCGTAGAACTATTTTTCCTATTTTCTTAAATCCATGTTTATTTCTATCAGTCATTGGTTTTGCTAAACAGTTTGTGGGGATTCTCCTAAATGAGGGACATTAATAAATGTACAAGCTGTGTATTTTTATGATTCCTATCACATGTTGCTTCCTCCTCTTTGGACAATTGTGAGAATGTAATTTGAGGTTGCAAATGAATTAAACATTTGTCCATTGTGTGCGATGTTAACATTGCATATGGTGACACATGGAGTACAAGGTGTACTATTACTTAGTTCAACATGTATATTGGTGTGGATCTACTGGATCGGCCTCAGAGCCCATCTCTGTGTGTGAGTCTTAAAGCTTGTGATTGTTCTGACTGAGACAGGTCCCTGAATAGTGCTCCAGTGTTATGCTGAAGTGGAAGGCCGCTGGAAGAGTCTTCACTCCTACTCAAATATGAGCCAAGTGGACAGAAAACCAGAGAACTTGTGAGCCTCCTGCTCTAATGTGTGGACGAGTTAAGATCCTCAGACGCATTGGGTTTACTAATCTGAATCACTTCCTCTTTCTTGTCCACACAGTGAGATGAGTTCCTCTCATGCAACCCATCCTAGTATGAGGAGCAGTGGGTATCAGCTATTGGATATACAGGGGAGCAGGGGAGGGGTCCGGTGCCTTGCTCAAGGGCACTGAGGCAGTGAACCCAGGAGGAGAAGTGGCCGAGTACCGCTTCTCATTCCGTTGGTCTTGTTCCTTTCCGGGGACTCGAACCGGCGACCTTCCGGTTCCTAAGCCCCAAGTCCAACAGACTGAGCTGTCCTGCCGCCCACACAACCAAACCACCCAACAATTATGACACAACAAGAGGAAACACCACAACCAGATTTGTGAATGAGCGACGCTGGACATAGTCAGCTTTTAAAATACATTTCTAGTGACAATTGTGGACGTAAATACGAGTACGAGTGTTGAACTGCCAACAATTACCTTAAAGTTCCCTTCAGCAGATCATTGAAAATGTGGCAGAAAATGTGTTTTTATGACGTTGTTGAACGTGCACATGAATCCTGAGCCCAAACTTGACCTTCGACCCTTATTTGGTAGCTAAGGTCTTTATTACTTTAGAACATTCATACTTGCGGGGGGGAATATGGAGTATTCCATTGAACTTGTTATTGCATATGGCAAATAAAAACATCTATAATCTTGAATCTTGAGTCTTGATTGTTTACTATGATTACTAGAAGAGTCCAGAAAGTCCCGCAAAAGTATGACAACCCCAATATATTGGGTACAAAAGGATAAGTGAAAGGATGGAATACTCATGAATAAACATAAGTCATAATACTGTGGAGGAGGAAAGACTGACATCCAGGAGGATTAGGAGGGACCAGGGGGACAGACAGGTGAGGGGTCGTAGGAGGAGGGACCAGGGGGACAGACAGGTGAGGGGTCGTAGGAGGAGGCACCAGAGGGACAGACAGGTGAGGGGTCGTAGGAGGAGGGACCAGAGGGACAGACAGGTGAGGGGTCGTAGGAGGAGGCACCAGGGGGACAGACAGGTGAGGGGTCGTAGGAGGAGGGACCAGGGGGACAGACAAGTGAGGGGTCGTAGGAGGAGGGACAAGGGGGACAGACAGGTGAGGGGTCGTAGGAGGAGGGACCAGGGGGACAGACAGGTGAGGGGTCGTAGGAGGAGGGACCAGGGGACAGACAGGTGAGGGGTCGTAGGAGGAGGGACCAGGGGACAGACAGGTGAGGGGTCGTAGGAGGAGGGACCAGGGGGACAGACAGGTGAGGGGTCGTAGGAGGAGGCACCAGGGGGACAGACAAGTGAGGGGTCGTAGGTGGAGGGACCAGGGGGACAGACAGGTGAGGGGTCGTAGGAGGAGGCACCAGGGGGACAGACAGGTGAGGGGTCGTATCAGGAGGGTACGACCTCTCTCTCTCTCTCTCTCTCTCTCTCTCTCTCTCTCTCTCTCTCTCTCTCTCTCTCTCTCTCTCTCTCTCTCTCTCTCTCTCTCTCTCTCTCTCTCTCTCTCTCTCTCTCTCTCTCTCTCTCTCTCTCAATATTTATAAATGTGATGAAATGTGGACATACCGGCTACTTTTTAGAAGTAGTATTATGAATTAATAGATTCATGTCCGTTACAAGGATATGAACATTAAAGGTCAGATGATCTTGAGGTTGTTTTGTTGTCGTCAGGTTCTTGCAGCCGTTTGGGTTCCAAGGCGCCATCTAGCGGTCTCTGGGGGTCACTACAACGGAATGCTCTGTTTCCCCTTAATGGCTTCCCTTCTCTCCCCTGGTCCCCAGACCCGCGGTCGTGGAGCTTGTTCACCGGTGACATGCGCCGGCTGAGGAAGCGGGCGGCGGCTCCCCTCAGGAGGAGCCGGTGTTCCCGCGTGCCGCCCGTGCCGCTGCCCTGCGCCGCCCCGCCGGTCCTCTCCGGGCGGCACCTTCCCCATTCACACCGCCCTCTGAGGGCGGAAGGTCTCCGGAGGAACGGCTCTCGCTTCCTTCTGGAGAATCGGCGCGCCGGGATAGCTCGGTCCGTCGGGGGGAGGGGAACCGGAAGGTCGCCGGTTCGAGTCCCCCCCCGAAACACCCGGCCGCACCGCCGAGGTGCCCTCGAGCGAGGCACCGGACCCCTGCACACACACACACACACACACACACACACACACACACACACACACACACACAC
>JANIIK010001515.1:17500-30000 GCA_027704905.1 Muraenolepis orangiensis | reverse complement strand
AGTCACCTGGGCTGGTTCTGGAAGACGATTTGCAGGCTCTGCCGGGACAGTCTCACGAACAGGGGAAACTCTAGCAGGTGACTCGGCCCCTCTGACAGGTGAACTTGGAGGTGTAAGCTGGGGTGGTGATGGTTGCTCGCTCACCTGCGTGTCCTCTGCCTCACCAGGAAGGAATGTTGGTCGTAGGTGGCGCCTGTTTCTCCGCAGGATCCCGTGGTCAGTCTGGATCAGATAGGACCTCGGAGCTGGGTGTGGCTGTTGAACGGTCGCTGCTGTCGTCCAGCCGGACTCACCGTCAAGTTTCACTGCCACGCTCTGCCCTGGGTCGAGAGTTGGAAGTGCTCTGGCACCGTAGCGTCGGTTGTAGGCATGCCTGTAGCTCCTCTTCGCCTTGGCATCAGCGTCACGCACCTTTGTGAAGTTGGGCCACTTAGGCAACAGGATTTTATCGACTGTAGGCACCGTCGTCTTGATCTGGCGGCCCATCATCAGCTGCGCAGGACTGGCACCCGTAGCTTGTATTGGTGTAGCTCTGTAACTCATGAGAGCCAGAAACGGATCATCCTGCCGCAGAATCTTCTTTGCTGTCTGCACTGCTCTCTCAGCACCACCGTTGGCTTGAGGATAGTGGGGACTAGAGGTGATGTGCGTCAAATCATAGGTTACCGTGAAACTTTCAAACATTTTGCTCGTGAACTGTTTGGCATTGTCAGTGTGAAGCTCATCTGGACAACCCCACCTGGCGGAGATATTCTTCAGACGGGCAATTGTGGTGTCACTCTTCATGTCTGGTAGATGAGCTATTTCTATGTAGCGAGAATAATAGTCAACAACTACCAAGTAGTTTTCTTTCTCATACTCACAGATGTCTGCACCGATCGTCTGCCAGGGCCTCTGTGGTAGTGGCGTTGTAATCAGAGGCTCCTTCCTCTGCGTAAGTCTGACTTGCAAGCACTCAGGACATTTCGTCACCAGTTCTTGGATCTCTTTCTCCAGCCCGGGCCACCACACACTCATGCGTGCCCGCTCTCTGCACTTGGTGATGCCCTGGTGTCCGTCATGCAACCGGTTGAGTATCTCTTTCCTCATACTGTGAGGAATCACGATGCGGTCTCCGTACAGCACAAGACCCTTTGATGTTGACAGGCTGTTACTGCAGTGGTGATATGCTTTGCCTTGTGCTGGTACACTGCTCACGTACTTCGGCCATCCCTCTGTGATCAATCTGCTCACCACCAGCAGGTCGTAGTCTACTCTCGTCTCCTGCTTGATCCGTTCCAGTTTGGATGGTGACGCTGGCCACGCTGCGTGAGCTGCATCTTCAAACACTGAAACCTCACAGGCTAGTTCTGACACCTCACTTAGGATTAAAGATAATGGCTGTCTGGAAAGTGTGTCAGCTACTGTCAGTGCGTGACAGTAGCTGACACGCACGTAGCGCTTCTCAGCATCAGTTAGTGTTCTTGAACAGAATGCTACTGGTTTCAGTCCATCCGAGTGTCTCTGTAGCAGTACACTGCCTAGCCCGTAGCTGCTTGCATCTGCACTCACTACTGTAGGTTTATTTACATCGTAGAATGCCAGTGTAGGTGCGGTGGAGAGGAGTTGCTTCACCTTGTTGAATGCGTTGTCTTGTGCTGCATCCCAGGTCCACACGGCCTCGCACTTCAGCAGGTCGTTGAGTGGTTTTATCACTTCTGATAAGTTAGGCAGGAAGCGCCCGAGATAATGGACCATGCCTAGGAACCTTCTTAAGCCTGGCACGTCACTTGGTGGCTGTAGCTCTGTGATGGCACTTACTTTTGAGGGGTCAGGCTGGATGCCCTCACTGTCGATTCGATGCCCCAAGTAGCTCAGCTGCTTTTGGCGCAGGAAGCACTTCTCGTCATTGAGCTTTAGACCTGCGCTCTTCAGGATACGCAGAACATTTTGGAGTCTCTCCTAGTGCTCCTCATCATCTCTACCATGGACAAGAATGTCGTCCATGTACACCTCTACTCCCTCTTGGCCTCTGAACAGCACTGACATTTCTCTCTGAAAGATCTCCGGTGCACTGGAGATCCCGAAAGGAAGTCGCTTGAAAAAGAATCTACCCACTGGGGTGATGAACGTGGTCAGTTTAGCTGTTTCCCTCTCTAGTGGAATTTGCCAGAAGCCGCTTGCCGCGTCGAGCAGGGAGAACACTCGAGACTCTGCCAGCTTTGGCAATATGTCATCTATGGTGGGTAGAACAAATCTCTCCCTCTTCACAGCCGTGTTTAGTCGTTTTAGATCAACACAGATCCTCACCGCACCGCTTTTCTTGGGAACTGGAACTATGGGAGCGCACCACTCTGTTGGCTCTGTGATCTCCTCTATGACGCCGCACTTGAGCATTCTTTCCAGCTCTGTCTTGACTTTGGAAGCAGGGGAGCAGACACTCTCCTCGCTGCGTTAATGCTGTATGGGACAGCATCTTCCCGCAGGCATATTTTCACAGGTTTTATTTTTAAGAGGCCCAGATCTGCCCCGAATGTGCTCTGTACCTCCTCCACTCTCTTCACCAGTCCCATTGCCACTGCAACATTACGGCCCAACAGGTTGCTGCCATTAGCTGTCCTGATCACATGGACGTTGAACTTATATTGCTGGCCTCTGTACTTGGTTATGGTAGTGAACAGTCCTAGACATTCAAGCTTACCTCCGGGGCTGTCAAAAGCTGTGTAGTCACTGGATAACTGGGGCAGGTGTTTGAGCTGATGATAGGTGTCATCTGAAATCACACTGGCATCTGCACCAGTGTCAATTTGAAGGTGACAGGAGTGTTACAGACGTTCAGTTTAACAGTCCATGGCCTACTGGAATCTGTCACGTAGAGGTATTTTGTTTTTATCTCACCAATGAAGTGTCCGTCACTGTAATTGTCATCCTGCTGCTCCATTGTCAGCTCATTCACTCTTGCAGAGCGGCACACGACGGCGAAGTGCCCAATCTTCTGGCAGTTTCTGCATTTTGCCTGCCTGGCTGCACACTGTACGTTGTTCGGGTGGTCCCTTCCACACCTGAAGCACTTTGTTTCTGTAGCACCCCCATCGCGATGCCCTGCTGCCTGGAAGCCGCCGCTGCCTCGTGTCCTTCCCCGTCCTCTGTGTTGTTGGAAAGGCGCAGCGCGCGCATTGTGTCTGACCTCACTCAGGAATGTTGCATCTCCGCAGTTACAACTGTGTGCGACTTCACTCAGAAATGCTGCATCTCCCGAGCCAGCTTTAGACTGTTGGCTAATTTGCCCTTTTATCTGCTCAGACTGTCTCACCATCTCAACTGCCTTCTCCAGCGTTAGATCTGCCATCAACTGTAGTTTCTCTGACATCTCTTTATCCAGGATTCCGATCACCAGCTTATCCCGAATATTTTCGATCTTCACTGGACCAAACCGACAGGTCTCGGCCAGCTCGTAGAGCGTCCGGATGTATTCCTCTGCAGACTCGCCTCTCTTTTGCGAGCGGAGGTAAAAACGAGCTCGTTCGTGGATAATGTTCACTTTCGGAATAAAGTACATATTCAGCTTGTCCAACACAGTCTCGTAGTCGTCATTGTCCTCCCCTACCTCGAAAAGCAGCGTGTTGAAAACTTGCTCAGCCTCTTTGCCGAGCGCATATAGCAACGTGCTAACCTGCACGGCTCCATCCTCCAGGTTTAGCTTTGTCGCTAGCCGGTAGCGCTGGAACCGTTGCCTCCACTCCGGCCACAGTTGTGGGCGAGTGAAATCAAAGTTGTCGGGAGGGTTAAACTTGGCCATCTTCACCGTTTAACTTCTGACACCATGTTCAGGTTATGACCGATATAATGAATCACTCTTGACGACGTTCTTTAACTCCAAAGGTTGGTATTTATTTAGCTCCTTAGCTTCGGCTGACATGCATACACCCCGTCTCGTAGCATACCTGGAATGCTTTACTTCCGGGGCATAGCGCCGCTCAATACCGTCTGGTCTTAAAGACACACACACACAATTGTACCTGCAGTACATTCATTACATGACAGTGAGGACCGGTGCTCATAGTCACACACACATCCGATATTGAGTGCCTATATTCGGATAGGAGTTGGAGTGTGTGTGGGGTGAGGACCGGTGCTCACTGTTACGCCCCCCAGTGGAGGCGCAACACAAGGCAACATACATAATAGGTGAGGGCGCAGCGGCACAAAGTCAGGAAACAGTTTGCAAAAATAATAATATTTATTTATAAGCACAGCAACACAGAGAGCAAGGAGGAGCAACACAGAGAGCAAGGAGGAGCAACACAGAGAGCAAGGAGGAGCAACACAGAGAGCAAGGAGGAGCAACACAGAGAGAAAGGAGGAGCAACACAGAGAGCAAGGAGGAGCAACACAGAGAGCAAGGAGGAGCAGCACAGAGAGCAAGGAGGAGCAACACAGAGAGCAAGGAGGAGCAACACAGAGAGCAAGGAGGACGACCAGCGGCACCAAATCAAACACTACAAGGAAAAGAAAACCCACCCCCTTTACAGGCAACAAGCGCCCAAACCCCCCCCTTTACAGGCAACAAGCGCCCAAACCCGCCCCCCTTTACAGGCAACAAGCGCCCAGAAGCACAGCGGGTGATGCTCACTCTAAGCTGGTGTCTCTAACAGCAGGTCACCTACGTGATGCTCACTCTAAGCTGGTGTCTCTAACAGCAGGTCACCTACGTGATGCTCACTCTAAGCTGGTGTCTCTAACAGCAGGTCACCTACGTGATGCTCACTCTAAGCTGGTGTCTCTAACAGCAGGTCACCTACGTGATGCTCACTCTAAGCTGGTGTCTCTAACAGCAGGTCACCTACGTGATGCTCACTCTAAGCTGGTGTCTCTAACAGCAGGTCACCTACGTGATGCTCACTCTAAGCTGGTGTCTCTAACAGCAGGTCACCTACGTGATGCTCACTCTAAGCTGGTGTCTCTAACAGCAGGTCACCTACGTGATGCTCACTCTAAGCTGGTGTCTCTAACAGCAGGTCACCTACGTGATGCTCACTCTAAGCTGGTGTCTCTAACAGCAGGTCACCTACGTGATGCTCACTCTAAGCTGGTGTCTCTAACAGCAGGTCACCTACGTGATGCTCACTCTAAGCTGGTGTCTCTAACAGCAGGTCACCTACGTGATGCTCACTCTAAGCTGGTGTCTCTAACAGCAGGTCACCTACGTGATGCTCACTCTAAGCTGGTGTCTCTAACAGCAGGTCACCTACGTGATGCTCACTCTAAGCTGGTGTCTCTAACAGCAGGTCACCTACGTGATGCTCACTCTAAGCTGGTGTCTCTAACAGCAGGTCACCTACGTGATGCTCACTCTAAGCTGGTGTCTCTAACAGCAGGTCACCTACGTGATGCTCACTCTAAGCTGGTGTCTCTAACAGCAGGTCACCTACGTGATGCTCACTCTAAGCTGGTGTCTCTAACAGCAGGTCACCTACGTGATGCTCACTCTAAGCTGGTGTCTCTAACAGCAGGTCACCTACGTGATGCTCACTCTAAGCTGGTGTCTCTAACAGCAGGTCACCTACGTGATGCTCACTCTAAGCTGGTGTCTCTAACAGCAGGTCACCTACGTGATGCTCACTCTAAGCTGGTGTCTCTAACAGCAGGTCACCTACGTGATGCTCACTCTAAGCTGGTGTCTCTAACAGCAGGTCACCTACGTGATGCTCACTCTAAGCTGGTGTCTCTAACAGCAGGTCACCTACGTGATGCTCACTCTAAGCTGGTGTCTCTAACAGCAGGTCACCTACGTGATGCTCACTCTAAGCTGGTGTCTCTAACAGCAGGTCACCTACGTGATGCTCACTCTAAGCTGGTGTCTCTAACAGCAGGTCACCTACGTGATGCTCACTCTAAGCTGGTGTCTCTAACAGCAGGTCACCTACGTGATGCTCACTCTAAGCTGGTGTCTCTAACAGCAGGTCACCTACGTGATGCTCACTCTAAGCTGGTGTCTCTAACAGCAGGTCACCTACGTGATGCTCACTCTAAGCTGGTGTCTCTAACAGCAGGTCACCTACGTGATGCTCACTCTAAGCTGGTGTCTCTAACAGCAGGTCACCTACGTGATGCTCACTCTAAGCTGGTGTCTCTAACAGCAGGTCACCTACGTGATGCTCACTCTAAGCTGGTGTCTCTAACAGCAGGTCACCTACGTGATGCTCACTCTAAGCTGGTGTCTCTAACAGCAGGTCACCTACGTGATGCTCACTCTAAGCTGGTGTCTCTAACAGCAGGTCACCTACGTGATGCTCACTCTAAGCTGGTGTCTCTAACAGCAGGTCACCTACGTGATGCTCACTCTAAGCTGGTGTCTCTAACAGCAGGTCACCTACGTGATGCTCACTCTAAGCTGGTGTCTCTAACAGCAGGTCACCTACGTGATGCTCACTCTAAGCTGGTGTCTCTAACAGCAGGTCACCTACGTGATGCTCACTCTAAGCTGGTGTCTCTAACAGCAGGTCACCTACGTGATGCTCACTCTAAGCTGGTGTCTCTAACAGCAGGTCACCTACGTGATGCTCACTCTAAGCTGGTGTCTCTAACAGCAGGTCACCTACGTGATGCTCACTCTAAGCTGGTGTCTCTAACAGCAGGTCACCTACGTGATGCTCACTCTAAGCTGGTGTCTCTAACAGCAGGTCACCTACGTGATGCTCACTCTAAGCTGGTGTCTCTAACAGCAGGTCACCTACGTGATGCTCACTCTAAGCTGGTGTCTCTAACAGCAGGTCACCTACGTGATGCTCACTCTAAGCTGGTGTCTCTAACAGCAGGTCACCTACGTGATGCTCACTCTAAGCTGGTGTCTCTAACAGCAGGTCACCTACGTGATGCTCACTCTAAGCTGGTGTCTCTAACAGCAGGTCACCTACGTGATGCTCACTCTAAGCTGGTGTCTCTAACAGCAGGTCACCTACGTGATGCTCACTCTAAGCTGGTGTCTCTAACAGCAGGTCACCTACGTGATGCTCACTCTAAGCTGGTGTCTCTAACAGCAGGTCACCTACGTGATGCTCACTCTAAGCTGGTGTCTCTAACAGCAGGTCACCTACGTGATGCTCACTCTAAGCTGGTGTCTCTAACAGCAGGTCACCTACGTGATGCTCACTCTAAGCTGGTGTCTCTAACAGCAGGTCACCTACGTGATGCTCACTCTAAGCTGGTGTCTCTAACAGCAGGTCACCTACGTGATGCTCACTCTAAGCTGGTGTCTCTAACAGCAGGTCACCTACGTGATGCTCACTCTAAGCTGGTGTCTCTAACAGCAGGTCACCTACGTGATGCTCACTCTAAGCTGGTGTCTCTAACAGCAGGTCACCTACGTGATGCTCACTCTAAGCTGGTGTCTCTAACAGCAGGTCACCTACGTGATGCTCACTCTAAGCTGGTGTCTCTAACAGCAGGTCACCTACGTGATGCTCACTCTAAGCTGGTGTCTCTAACAGCAGGTCACCTACGTGATGCTCACTCTAAGCTGGTGTCTCTAACAGCAGGTCACCTACGTGATGCTCACTCTAAGCTGGTGTCTCTAACAGCAGGTCACCTACGTGATGCTCACTCTAAGCTGGTGTCTCTAACAGCAGGTCACCTACGTGATGCTCACTCTAAGCTGGTGTCTCTAACAGCAGGTCACCTACGTGATGCTCACTCTAAGCTGGTGTCTCTAACAGCAGGTCACCTACGTGATGCTCACTCTAAGCTGGTGTCTCTAACAGCAGGTCACCTACGTGATGCTCACTCTAAGCTGGTGTCTCTAACAGCAGGTCACCTACGTGATGCTCACTCTAAGCTGGTGTCTCTAACAGCAGGTCACCTACGTGATGCTCACTCTAAGCTGGTGTCTCTAACAGCAGGTCACCTACGTGATGCTCACTCTAAGCTGGTGTCTCTAACAGCAGGTCACCTACGTGATGCTCACTCTAAGCTGGTGTCTCTAACAGCAGGTCACCTACGTGATGCTCACTCTAAGCTGGTGTCTCTAACAGCAGGTCACCTACGTGATGCTCACTCTAAGCTGGTGTCTCTAACAGCAGGTCACCTACGTGATGCTCACTCTAAGCTGGTGTCTCTAACAGCAGGTCACCTACGTGATGCTCACTCTAAGCTGGTGTCTCTAACAGCAGGTCACCTACGTGATGCTCACTCTAAGCTGGTGTCTCTAACAGCAGGTCACCTACGTGATGCTCACTCTAAGCTGGTGTCTCTAACAGCAGGTCACCTACGTGATGCTCACTCTAAGCTGGTGTCTCTAACAGCAGGTCACCTACGTGATGCTCACTCTAAGCTGGTGTCTCTAACAGCAGGTCACCTACGTGATGCTCACTCTAAGCTGGTGTCTCTAACAGCAGGTCACCTACGTGATGCTCACTCTAAGCTGGTGTCTCTAACAGCAGGTCACCTACGTGATGCTCACTCTAAGCTGGTGTCTCTAACAGCAGGTCACCTACGTGATGCTCACTCTAAGCTGGTGTCTCTAACAGCAGGTCACCTACGTGATGCTCACTCTAAGCTGGTGTCTCTAACAGCAGGTCACCTACGTGATGCTCACTCTAAGCTGGTGTCTCTAACAGCAGGTCACCTACGTGATGCTCACTCTAAGCTGGTGTCTCTAACAGCAGGTCACCTACGTGATGCTCACTCTAAGCTGGTGTCTCTAACAGCAGGTCACCTACGTGATGCTCACTCTAAGCTGGTGTCTCTAACAGCAGGTCACCTACGTGATGCTCACTCTAAGCTGGTGTCTCTAACAGCAGGTCACCTACGTGATGCTCACTCTAAGCTGGTGTCTCTAACAGCAGGTCACCTACGTGATGCTCACTCTAAGCTGGTGTCTCTAACAGCAGGTCACCTACGTGATGCTCACTCTAAGCTGGTGTCTCTAACAGCAGGTCACCTACGTGATGCTCACTCTAAGCTGGTGTCTCTAACAGCAGGTCACCTACGTGATGCTCACTCTAAGCTGGTGTCTCTAACAGCAGGTCACCTACGTGATGCTCACTCTAAGCTGGTGTCTCTAACAGCAGGTCACCTACGTGATGCTCACTCTAAGCTGGTGTCTCTAACAGCAGGTCACCTACGTGATGCTCACTCTAAGCTGGTGTCTCTAACAGCAGGTCACCTACGTGATGCTCACTCTAAGCTGGTGTCTCTAACAGCAGGTCACCTACGTGATGCTCACTCTAAGCTGGTGTCTCTAACAGCAGGTCACCTACGTGATGCTCACTCTAAGCTGGTGTCTCTAACAGCAGGTCACCTACGTGATGCTCACTCTAAGCTGGTGTCTCTAACAGCAGGTCACCTACGTGATGCTCACTCTAAGCTGGTGTCTCTAACAGCAGGTCACCTACGTGATGCTCACTCTAAGCTGGTGTCTCTAACAGCAGGTCACCTACGTGATGCTCACTCTAAGCTGGTGTCTCTAACAGCAGGTCACCTACGTGATGCTCACTCTAAGCTGGTGTCTCTAACAGCAGGTCACCTACGTGATGCTCACTCTAAGCTGGTGTCTCTAACAGCAGGTCACCTACGTGATGCTCACTCTAAGCTGGTGTCTCTAACAGCAGGTCACCTACGTGATGCTCACTCTAAGCTGGTGTCTCTAACAGCAGGTCACCTACGTGATGCTCACTCTAAGCTGGTGTCTCTAACAGCAGGTCACCTACGTGATGCTCACTCTAAGCTGGTGTCTCTAACAGCAGGTCACCTACGTGATGCTCACTCTAAGCTGGTGTCTCTAACAGCAGGTCACCTACGTGATGCTCACTCTAAGCTGGTGTCTCTAACAGCAGGTCACCTACGTGATGCTCACTCTAAGCTGGTGTCTCTAACAGCAGGTCACCTACGTGATGCTCACTCTAAGCTGGTGTCTCTAACAGCAGGTCACCTACGTGATGCTCACTCTAAGCTGGTGTCTCTAACAGCAGGTCACCTACGTGATGCTCACTCTAAGCTGGTGTCTCTAACAGCAGGTCACCTACGTGATGCTCACTCTAAGCTGGTGTCTCTAACAGCAGGTCACCTACGTGATGCTCACTCTAAGCTGGTGTCTCTAACAGCAGGTCACCTACGTGATGCTCACTCTAAGCTGGTGTCTCTAACAGCAGGTCACCTACGTGATGCTCACTCTAAGCTGGTGTCTCTAACAGCAGGTCACCTACGTGATGCTCACTCTAAGCTGGTGTCTCTAACAGCAGGTCACCTACGTGATGCTCACTCTAAGCTGGTGTCTCTAACAGCAGGTCACCTACGTGATGCTCACTCTAAGCTGGTGTCTCTAACAGCAGGTCACCTACGTGATGCTCACTCTAAGCTGGTGTCTCTAACAGCAGGTCACCTACGTGATGCTCACTCTAAGCTGGTGTCTCTAACAGCAGGTCACCTACGTGATGCTCACTCTAAGCTGGTGTCTCTAACAGCAGGTCACCTACGTGATGCTCACTCTAAGCTGGTGTCTCTAACAGCAGGTCACCTACGTGATGCTCACTCTAAGCTGGTGTCTCTAACAGCAGGTCACCTACGTGATGCTCACTCTAAGCTGGTGTCTCTAACAGCAGGTCACCTACGTGATGCTCACTCTAAGCTGGTGTCTCTAACAGCAGGTCACCTACGTGATGCTCACTCTAAGCTGGTGTCTCTAACAGCAGGTCACCTACGTGATGCTCACTCTAAGCTGGTGTCTCTAACAGCAGGTCACCTACGTGATGCTCACTCTAAGCTGGTGTCTCTAACAGCAGGTCACCTACGTGATGCTCACTCTAAGCTGGTGTCTCTAACAGCAGGTCACCTACGTGATGCTCACTCTAAGCTGGTGTCTCTAACAGCAGGTCACCTACGTGATGCTCACTCTAAGCTGGTGTCTCTAACAGCAGGTCACCTACGTGATGCTCACTCTAAGCTGGTGTCTCTAACAGCAGGTCACCTACGTGATGCTCACTCTAAGCTGGTGTCTCTAACAGCAGGTCACCTACGTGATGCTCACTCTAAGCTGGTGTCTCTAACAGCAGGTCACCTACGTGATGCTCACTCTAAGCTGGTGTCTAACAGCAGGTCACCTACGTGATGCTCACTCTAAGCTGGTGTCTAACAGCAGGTCACCTACGTGATGCTCACTCTAAGCTGGTGTCTAACAGCAGGTCACCTACGTGATGCTCACTCTAAGCTGGTGTCTCTAACAGCAGGTCACCTACGTGATGCTCACTCTAAGCTGGTGTCTCTAACAGCAGGTCACCTACGTGATGCTCACTCTAAGCTGGTGTCTAACAGCAGGTCACCTACGTGATGCTAAGTGTAGACCCCAGGGGATCTTCCTGTCCTCAATTGTCCCTGTGTGCAAAAACAAAATGGTATCATACAGAAAAAGGAATCACCATAGGCTGGGTGAACAAGGATAAACAAATATACAAAGGTTAGGATTAAACAGAACTGTGCAACAGGCAGGAACACAAAAGATACAGCTCTCACCCCAAAACGTACCCTAAGAGCAACGGCTCTACACCAAACGACAGAGAGCCAGAACTGAACACAGACTGGGACATATGAAGGGAGTGTGGAGGTTGATTGCAGAGTGGGATCAGGTGGTGCTGGGGGACTGGAACCAGGGGAACATCTTGGGGGAAAAGATACATGTAGCCACAGGAGGGAGACAAAAGACAAGACAACCACCACCTGCCTACATACATAACACACATAACATAAATCCCCAACAGAAATGGACCGCGTCCGTAACAACCAGACTGGAAAAGTCTCTCTAGTAACCCTAGCAGAGGCAACAGCCTGGAACAGTCCAGAAAACAGTGGAAAACTGTTTCCCTTTGCGCACAATAAGGACAGTCATGTAAGACATTAGGGTTCAATAGGGAAATAAAAGCATTGCCATGTGAAACCCTCCACTGCAGATCGCCAATTATTTTGAATAATGGTGGTTTGTACAGTGCTCGCCACTCTGGTTTCACCTCATCACTGAGACCAAGGTGCGCTCTCCAGGGAGTGTCACCTCTCCCGTTGAGCTTCTCCTTGTGGAGAACCTTGACCAACAGTCTGTACAGACATTTACCATTAACCACATTAAAAACCACACCAGAAACATCTCCCATTACTAAAAGGCTAAAATCAGGCTGCAGCTTAACTGTGGGAAAAAGATCCTCATCACTAGGATGAAGAGACCCGTCTTTATACTCCGTCAACATGCGACGTTCTATCTCACTGAGCACCTGCTTCCATTTTTCCAGCATCATGCTGACCGTCCTGATGGATTTCACCTCCAAACGCGAAGCCAGGGCAGCAGCATCATCCATGTTTGCCCCTGTCAAGTCCACAACATGGCCCAGTGTAGTGACTTTTGACCTGCAGAGCTGCCCGGAGAGTGTCAGCCCCGGCCCACCAGTTACGTCCAAACGTGCTCCCAGCACAACTGGCTCTTTCAAAAGCCAGAACAGTGACTTCGAGTAATCCAGCGGTCCTTTCTCGAACAAACTCCA
>JANIIK010001515.1:0-5000 GCA_027704905.1 Muraenolepis orangiensis | reverse complement strand
GTGTGTGTGTGAGTGTTGCGGTGGTGTGTGTGTGTGTGTGTGAGTGTGTGTGAGTGTTGCGGTGGTGTGTGTGTGTGTGTGTGTGTGTGTGAGTGTTGCGGTGGTGTGTGTGTGTGTGTGTGAGTGTTGCGGTGGTGTGTGTGTGTGTGTGTGAGTGTTGCGGTGGTGTGTGTGTGTGTGTGTGTGAGTGTTGCGGTGGTGTGTGTGTGTGTGTGTGAGTGTTGCGGTGGTGTGTGTGTGTGTGTGTGAGTGTTGCGGTGGTGTGTGTGTGTGTGTGTGAGTGTGTGTGAGTGTTGCGGTGGTGTGTGTGTGTGTGTGTGTGAGTGTTGCGGTGGTGTGTGTGTGTGTGTGTGTTAGCGGGCGGCGTGCTTGGCGCTATGCTCCCCGCGGCGGAGGCTGCGACCGCCGAGTTGGAGAAGCTGACTCTCCGTCATGCGATGGAGATCGACCCGGCGGTGCGGTGCTCGGTGGAGGAGGCGGGGCTGGCGGTGGGAGAGGTGGTGCTCGGTGGAGGAGGCGGGGCTGGCGGTGGGAGAGGTGGTGCTCGGTGGAGGAGGCGGGGCTGGCGGTGGGAGAGGTGGTGCTCGGTGGAGGAGGCGGGGCTGGCGGTGGGAGAGGTGGTGCTCGGTGGAGGAGGCGGGGCTGGCGGTGGGAGAGGTGGTGCTCGGTGGAGGAGGCGGGGCTGGCGGTGGGAGAGGTGGTGCTCGGTGGAGGAGGCGGGGCTGGCGGTGGGAGAGGTGGTGCTCGGTGGAGGAGGCGGGGCTGGCGGTGGGAGAGGTGGTGCTCGGTGGAGGAGGCGGGGCTGGCGGTGGGAGAGGTGGTGCTCGGTGGAGGAGGCGGGGCTGGCGGTGGGAGAGGTGGTGCTCGGTGGAGGAGGCGGGGCTGGCGGTGGGAGAGGTGGTGCTCGGTGGAGGAGGCGGGGCTGGCGGTGGGAGAGGTGGTGCTCGATGGAAGAGGCGGGGCTGGCGGTGGGAGAGGTGGTGCTCGGTGGAGGTAGCGGGGCTGGCGGTGGGAGAGGTGGTGCTGGGTGGAGGAGGCGGGGCTGGCGGTGGGAGAGGTGGTGCTGGGTGGAGGTAGCGGGGCTGGCGGTGGGAGAGGCGGTGGGGTACGGCAGCGTTAGGTCTGCCTCCCGCATGTACGGGAACATTGTGATGTTTTTGGACAGCAGAAGGTTAACGAGGTAGTGGAGAAAGGTGTCGTAATACAGGATACCTTTACTCCCGTTATGCCCCTCGTTAGCCCGGCCACTAAAGTAATCATCTCCGATGCGCCTCCGTTCATTAAGAACTCTGTGTTAGTTCATGAGCTGTCTCTCTATGGACAGCTGGTCTCACAGATCAAGAGGATCTCTTTAGGCTGCAGGTCTCCTAAACTGAAGCACGTAGTGTGTCACAGAAGGCAGGTTTACATGATCCTTAAAGATAATAACAGTGATCTAAAACTGTCCATCTCTTTTAAAGTGGAGGGGTCTAACTATATGGTTTTTGTCTCTATGGAGAATATGAAGTGTTTTGGCTGTGGAGCAGAAGGCCACCTGATTGGCTCCTGCCCGGAGAGGGGAGGGGCGCAGCGGCATGCGGCTGGCGCTGCTGCCGCTGCTGCGAATGAGGGTCAGACCGGGTCAGACCGGGTCAGACCGGGTCAGACCGGGTCAGACCGGGTCAGACCGGGTCAGACCGGGTCAGATCGGGTCAGACCGGGTCAGACCGGGTCAGATCTGACTCCGGCTGCTCCGGTTTTGGAAACTCCGGTGCCCAACCCGGCTCCGGCTCCTCCCGTCCCTGGGGCTTCGGTGCCTCCTCCGGCCCCGGATCTTCTGGTCCCGGAGAATCCGGTTCCCCCCACGGCACCTTTTTCTCCGGTCCAGGGGGATCCGGTGCCGGACGCGTCCCCGGCCGCTCCGGTCTGGGAGGCTCCGGCGGGCCCCCTGGCTTCAGTTCCGGTTTCACCGTTTTACCACTCAGGGGGAGAAGCAAGGCCTCTATTCCTCAGCTGAAATAAAAAGGTTTCTGGAGGTCACTAAAGGAACTAGACTCCCGGTTGTAGGGGATCATTTCTCAAACCTTAAACTCTTTATTGAGTCTGCAAAACCCCTGAGGAGAAATGTGGGTCAATGTGAAGACGTGTTGACGGTTCAGGAGATCTACAGACTGAACCTAATGACAGTGAGGCTAAAGGCCCAACTCACTGAAGATCTTTACAAAGAGTTCTTGTTTCTTTTGTTTCTTTTATTACTGATCAGTTTTTTTTTACTGAAAACTCATTTCTATCCATGTGTGATTTTAATATCAGCAGCTTGAAGTTGAACGGAGCCAGAGCTGACTTTAAGAGAGCTAATCTTTTTAAACTAATGGAGATTAAACTCATTGATATTATGTGTGTACAGGAAACCCACAGCACAACAGACAGTGAAAGTGAGTGGAAGAGGGGTTTTAACGGGGAGATGGTTTGAAGCCACAAGTCCAGCTGCAGTGGGGACTTGATTTGACAGGAGGTTTTTACCGTTTTCTTTTGAGGTGGAGGAAATCATTCCAGGTGTTTTACTAAAGGTCAAAGCAGAATTTGAAAAGGTCAAGCTCGTGTTTTTAAATGTCTATGCGCCCACCAATGGGGTGGATAGGATGATTTTTTTTAGACATTCTATGTGATACTATTGGAGATTGTAATAGTGATGATTTTATGCTTTTAGGGGGAGATTTCAATTGCACAGAAAGTCCGACCCTAGACAGGAATCATTTAGAACAGGGGGTCCAAACTGTTTTCACTGAGGGCCACAGACAGAAAAATATGACAAAGGTTGGGCCCCTCACTAAAGTTAAGGTAAATCGCCTCACCTCTAGTGTATTAACAGAAATACAAATCACTCAATCAAATGTAGGTCAATTATGCTTGATCATTTAATATACTTAAAGAAAATAACAGCCTCCATCACATCTTGCCATTTAGGGTTTTCATTTATCTATTTCTAAATAAAATCAAACAAATGTAGTTACATTTATAAAATCAATCAAATTATGCTTGATAATGTCATATACTTAAAGAAAATATTTATTTATTTTATTTTTTACAAAAGGGTTGGCAGCTCATTCTCCAAACAGCAACCTCAAATTGCTTCTTGGTCAGAATGGGGACCCCATCCACAGCCCTGTATGAAGAGGGACCCCATCCACAGCCCTGTATGAAGAGAGACCCCATCCACAGCCCTGTATGAAGAGAGACCCCATCCACAGCCCTGTATGAAGAGGGACCCCATCCACAGCCCTGTATGAAGAGAGACCCCATCCACAGCCCTGTATGAAGAGAGACCCCATCCACAGCCCTGTATGAAGAGGGACCCCATCCACAGCCATGTATGAAGAGAGACCCCATCCACAGCCCTGTATGAAGAGAGACCCCATCCACAGCCCTGTATGAAGAGGGACCCCATCCACAGCCCTGTATGAAGAGAGACCCCATCCACAGCCCTGTATGAAGAGAGACCCCATCCACAGCCCTGTATGAAGAGAGACCCCATCCACAGCCCTGTATGAACAGAGACCCCATCCACAGCCCTGTATGAAGAGAGACCCCATCCACAGCCCTGTATGAAGAGAGACCCCATCCACAGCCCTGTATGAAGAGAGACCCCATCCACAGCCCTGTATGAAGAGACCCCATCCACAGCCCTGTATGAAGAGAGACCCCATCCACAGCCCTGTATGAAGAGAGACCCCATCCACAGCCCTGTATGAAGAGAGACCCCATCCACAGCCCTGTATGAAGAGAGACCCCATCCACAGCCCTGTATGAAGAGGGACCCCATCCACAGCCCTGTATGAAGAGAGACCCCATCCACAGCCCTGTATGAAGAGAGACCCCATCCACAGCCCTGTATGAAGAGAGGACCCCATCCACAGCCCTGTATGAAGAGAGACCCCATCCACAGCCCTGTATGAAGAGGGACCCCATCCACAGCCCTGTATGAAGAGAGACCCCATCCACAGCCCTGTATGAAGAGAGACCCCATCCACAGCCCTGTATGAAGAGGGACCCCATCCACAGCCCTGTATGAAGAGAGACCCCATCCACAGCCCTGTATGAAGAGAGACCCCATCCACAGCCCTGTATGAAGAGGGACCCCATCCACAGCCCTGTATGAAGAGAGACCCCATCCACAGCCCTGTATGAAGAGGGACCCCATCCACAGCCCTGTATGAAGAGAGACCCCATCCACAGCCCTGTATGAAGAGAGACCCCATCCACAGGCCTGTATGAAGAGGGACCCCATCCACAGCCCTGTATGAAGAGGGACCCCATCCACAGCCCTGTATGAAGAGAGACCCCATCCACAGCCCTGTATGAAGAGAGACCCCATCCACAGCCCTGTATGAAGAGAGACCCCATCCACAGCCCTGTATGAAGAGAGACCCCATCCACAGCCCTGTATGAAGAGAGACCCCATCCACAGCCCTGTATGAAGAGAGACCCCATCCACAGCCCTGTATGAAGAGAGACCCCATCCACAGCCCTGTATGAAGAGAGACCCCATCCACAGCCCTGTATGAAGAGAGACCCCATCCACAGCCCTGTATGAAGAGAGACCCCATCCACAGCCCTGTATGAAGAGAGACCCCATCCACAGCCCTGTATGAAGAGAGACCCCATCCACAGCCCTGTATGAAGAGAGACCCCATCCACAGCCCTGTATGAAGAGAGACCCCATCCACAGCCCTGTATGAAGAGAGACCCCATCCACAGCCCTGTATGAAGAGAGACCCCATCCACAGCCCTGTATGAAGAGAGACCCCATCCACAGCCCTGTATGAAGAGAGACCCCATCCACAGCCCTGTATGAAGAGAGACCCCATCCACAGCCCTGTATGAAGAGAGACCCCATCCACAGCCCTGTATGAAGAGAGACCCCATCCACAGCCCTGTATGAAGAGAGACCCCATCCACAGCCCTGTATGAAGAGAGACCCCATCCACAGCCCTGTATGAAGAGAGACCCCATCCACAGCC
>JANIIK010001513.1:22500-31971 GCA_027704905.1 Muraenolepis orangiensis | reverse complement strand
CCTCCCACTCTCCTCCTCCCTCCCTCTCTCCTCCTCCCTCCTCCTCCCTCCCACTCTCCTCCTCCCTCCTCTCTCCTCCTCCTCCCTCTCCTCCTCCCTCCTCTCTCCTCCTCCCTCCTCTCTCCTCCTCCCTCCCTCACCTCCTCCCTCCCTTCTCCTCCTCCTCCTCTCTCTCCTCCTCCTCCTCCCTCCCACTCTCCTCCTCCCTCCTCTCTCCTCCTCCCTCCCACTCTCCTCCTCCTCCCTCTCCCTCCTCTCTCCTCCTCCTCCCTCCTCCTCCCTCCCACTCTCCTCCTCCCTCCCTCTCTCCTCCTCCCTCCTCTCTTCTCCTCCCTCCCACTCTCCTCCTCCCTCCTCTCTCCTCCTCCCTCCTCTCTCCTCCCTCCCACTCTTCTCCTCCCTCCCTCTCTCCTCCTCCCTCCTCCTCCCTCTCACTCTCCTCCTCCCTCCTCTCTCCTCCTGGTGTTGCTGGTGTGGAGGTGTTTACTGCTAGCGACCCAGACTCCCTGTGCTCCCGCCGGCCCTCTGAGAACCCGGGCCGTCCCTACCCTAAGGTTCTCTCATAGGCCGTTCCCTACGGAACGGCCTATGAAGAGGTGGGTGGTGAGTGATGAAGAGGAGGGTTGTTAGTGATGAAGAGGTGGGTGGTGAGTGTGAAGAGGAGGTTGTTAGTGATGAAGAGGAGGGTGTTAGTGATGAAGAGGTGGGTGGTGAGTGGTGAAGAGGAGGGTGGTTAGTGATGAAGAGGTGGGTGGTGAGTGATGAAGAGGTGGGTGGTGAGTGATGAAGAGGAGGGTTGTTAGTGATGAGAGGTGGGTGGTGAGTGATGAAGAGGAGGTGGTGAGTGCTGAAGAGGATGGGGGGTGAGTGATGAAGAGGAGGGTGGTGAGTGATGAAGAGGTGGTGGTGACTGACGAGAGAGGGTGGTGAGTGATGAAGAGGAGGCTGGTGAGTGACGAAGAGGAGGGTGGTGAGTCATGAAGAGAAGGGTGGTTAGTGATGAAGAGGAGTGATAAAGAGGTGGTGAAGAGGAGGGTTGTTAGTGATGAAGAGGTGGGTGGTGAGTGATGAAGAGGAGGGTGGTGAGTGATGAAGAGGAGGGTGGTGAGTGATAAAAAGGAGTGATGAAGAGGAGGGTGGTGAGTGATGAAGAGGAGGGTGGTGAGTGATGAAGAGGAGGGTGGTTAGTGATGAAGAGGAGGGTGGTGAGTGCTGAAGAGGATGGGGGGTGAGTGATGAAGAGGAGGGTGGTGAGTGATGAAGAGGGTGGTGGTGAGTGACGAAGAGGAGGGTGGTGAGTGATGAAGAGGAGGCTGGTGAGTGACGAAGAGGAGGGTTGTTAGTGATGAAGAAGAGGGTGGTGAGTGATGAAGAGGAGGCTGGTGAGTGACGAAGAGGAGGGTGGTGAGTCATGAAGAGAAGGGTGGTTAGTGATGAAGAGGAGTGATAAAGAGGTGGGTGGTGAGTGATGAAGAGGAGGGTTGTTAGTGATGAAGAGGAGGGTGGGTGAGTGATGAAGAGGAGGGTGGCTGGGTGATGAAGAGGAGGGTGGTGAGTGATAAGAGAGTGAGTGATGAAGAGGAGGGTGGTGAGTGATGAAGAGGAGGGTGGTGAGTGATGAAGAGGAGGGTGGGTAGTGATGAAGAGGAGGGTGGCGGGTGATGAAGAGGAGGGTGGTGAGTGATAAAAAGGAGTGATGAAAGAGGAGGGTGGTGAGTGATGAAGAGGAGGGTGGCGGGTGATGAAGAGGACGGTAAGTCATGAAGATGAGTGATGAAGAGGAGGGTGGTGAGTGATGAAGAGGTGGGTGGTGAGTGATGAAGAGGTGGGTGGTGAGTGATGAAGAGGTGGGTGGTGAGTGATGAAGAGGTGGGTGGTGAGTGATGAAGAGGAGGGTGGTGAGTGATTAAGAGGAGGGTGGTGAGTGATGAAGAGGAGGGTGGGTGAGTGATAACAAGGAGTGATGAAGAGGAGGGTGGTGAGTGATGAAGAGGAGGGTGGTGAGTGATGAAGAGGAGGGTGGTTAGTGATGAAGAGGTGGTTAGTGATGAGAGGAGGGTGGGTAGTGATGAAGAGGAGGGTGGCGGGTGATGAAGAGGACGGTAAGTCATGAAGATGAGTGATGAAGAGGAGGTTGGTGAGTGATGAAGAGGAGGGTAAGTGATGAAGATGAGAGTTGTGAATAGTACAGAGTACACACACAGTAATAATAATAATGCCGGCTTTTATATAGCGATTTTATCCAAAGCGCTTTACAAGTCATGTAAAGTCCTCACATCACCAGAGACAGCCATCAAGGAGACAGCCATCAAGGAGACAGCCAGCAGGTCAGGAGCAGTTAGGGTTAGGAGGTCTTGCTCAAGGACACCTCCACAGCTTTTAGGAGGAGGAGGCGGGGATCAAACCAGCGTCCTTTCGGTTGTGAGGCGACCGCTCTACCTCCTGAGCTATACTGACAGACACACACAGTACTGACAGACACACAGGACAGACAGTACACACACAGTACTGACAGACACACACAGTATAGACAGTACACACACAGTACTGACAGACACACACACAGTACTGACAGACACACACACAGTACAGACAGACTCACAGTACAGACAGACACACACACAGTACTGACAGACACACACACAGTACAGACAGACTCACAGTAAAGACAGACACATACATATACCCTGTGAGCGCCCACGCTCAAGGAGGCAAAAAAACAGCGGGTTTTTGAGGGTTAAACAAAAAATGTCCTTTTATTTCTTTAAACTTCAGGGGTTTAAGGGAGGGAATGAAAAACAACAAAGGCTTGTCTTCGGCGTCTCACGCCGGGTCCGCGGTCCTCTCACCCTCTGGCGGCTTCCCAAGCTCCCGGGTGCGACGGCTTCTCCTTTCTTCCGTGTCAAAACTGGAAACAGAACAGCAGAACAGCATAACAGCATAGCAGCATATGGCGGGACCTCTCGGCAGCACGGTCTCGGTCCTCTCACCCCCCTTCTCTCTCTTTTAGCAACCCTCTACCTGTGTGCTTTTAAGCACCTGATTTACTCAGGTGTTTATTGTGGTCAGCTGTGCGTTTCACTCCGGGATCTCGTTCGCCTTCCCCCGGGTCCTAAAGCCCTCCAAGTATCTCCCTTGGGAGATATACGCCTCCCACAACGCAACCAAAGGTAAGTCTCCTCTTCTTCGCCCTGGTGGGACCCCAAGGGTAGCTTGGGGTACCACATATCCTTCCCCTCAACTTCAGAGCACCCTTGGCAGGCCCAGACCACAGGCATTCTGACCTTCGGGACAGGGCATCTGCATTCCCATGTAGCTTCCCTGCTCTGTGTTCCACCTTAAATCTGAAGTTCTGTAGCTCCAAGAACCACCGGGTTACTCGGGAATTTTTCTCCTTATTAAGTGACATCCACTTCAGCGGTGCATGGTCCTTAATGTCCAACTGGCTTTGGTACAATTACGATTGGGCTGCACCAGGAGCTTTGTGACTCCTCGATTACTCCCATTTCTAGCATGGTTTTTACCTCTTCACGGATGGCTTCTCTCCTGGCCTCTGGTATTCTGTATGGTTTGAGCCGCACCTTCTTTCCTGGTTCCGTGACGACGTCGTGGGCCACTACGGTTGTCCTCCCAGGTTTGTCTGAGAAGACATCACGGTTCCGGCTCAGCAGCTCGGTCAGGTCTTGAACCTGGTGTGGCGACAGTTGCTCTCCCATGGGGACTTTAGGAGGTTCCTGTGAGGGTTGGTAAGTAGACAGTGCATGTACCTGTATCTGCATGGGTTCATGCCATCTTTTTAACAGGTTAACATGGTATATTTGGCTGGACTGTCTCCTCCCAAGCTGTCTGACTTTATAATTGACTTGACCAACCCTTTCCACCACCTCATATGGACCATGCCATCTGGCCAGAAATTTGCATTCTTGCGTGGGGACGAGGACCAATACTTTGTCCCCTGGACTGAACTCCCTCACTTGGGCCCCCCTGTTATAAAGCCTTGCCTGTGTCTCCTGGGCTTGTTGCATGTTTTCTCTTACCATGGGCCAAACCTCACTCATCCTGCGGTGCATTTTCTCCACATGTTCTATCACCGTGGTGTGGCGGGTGGGCTGTTGTTCCCAAGCCTCCTTAGCTAGGTCCAGCAGGCCCCTTGGTCTTCTGCCATAGAGCAACTCAAACGGTGAAAAACCTGTGGATGCCTGGGGTACCTCCCGGATGGCAAACAGGAGGTATGGTAGTAGTAGGTCCCAGTCTTTTCCGTCTGTGTCTATCATTTTCCTTAGCATTTGCTTTAGTGTTTTGTTGAACCGCTCAACCAACCCATCGGTCTGAGGGTGATAGACGGATGTCCGAACTTGAGTCACTTTCAGAAGACGGCATAGGGCCTTCATTACATTTGACATGAAGCAGGACCCCTGATCTGTCAATATCTCTTCTGGTATGCCCACCCTACTACATAGGAGAAGGAGCTCTCTGGCAATGGTCTTACCCGTAGCGGCTCTTAAGGGGACCGCCTCTGGGTATCTGGTGGCGTAATCCAGGATAACCAGAATGTAACGGTGCCCTCTACTTGACTTTGGAAGCGGCCCCACAATATCCATCCCAATCCGTGTAAAGGGAACGTCGATTATGGGAAGAGGCACCAATGGATTGTGGAAAGTCACCTTGGGACTATGGAGTTGGCACTCTGAGCAGTGTCGACAGTAGTCCTCAATCGCCCTCTTAACCCCTGGCCAGTAGAATCGGGAAGTCACTCTGTCACAGGTTTTCTCAGCCCCTAGGTGGGCTCCCAGGACATGGGAGTGTGCTAGATAAAGTACCCTAGGGACATAGGATCTTGGCACCAGTAGCTGATTAATCACTTCTTCCCCTTTTTTAAACCTTCTGTACACAAGTCCATTTTTTACAGCAAAATATGGAAACCTGTGCTGACTCACCTCGTCTTGTTCCCCATTGTCGAGCACCGCCCTCCTCCAGGCCTGGGCCAAATTTGGATCCTGCTGCTGCTCACGGCTGAATTCTGTGGCGCCCCCTGGAGTCTCCGGTTGGAACTGGAGGAACTCTGAGAAATGCTCCCCGGTGCCCCTCTCTCCGCTTCCGGACGGTTGCCCTGGTTCCTGTGGTTGGGGTGCAGGGGTTTGCCTCGTTCTAGGTCGGCCTACCGGGGGATTTGGCTCTTCCTCTTCTGGACTGACCGGTGATTCGTTATCGGAGGGGGCCGCCCAGGCTTGGTACACTTTCTGTGGCTTCCGCCACTTAGAACTCTTCTTTGGCCCCTTTCTTCTGTCCGGTTGGGGGTCTTCCCAATATCTCGCGAACAGGGGGCAATCTCTGCCTATTAGCACTGGTACCGGTAACCCTGGGACCACTCCCACTCTTATTGTTACCGTTCCTTTTGGGGACTGGATTCTTACCATGCTTGTGGGATAAGTTTTTGTGTCCCCATGTATGCATGCTACTGCCACTGGCTCGCCTTGTTGCTCGCTCACGAAGTCAGGGCGGACCAGTGTGATGACACTCCCCGAGTCCAGCAGGGCCTCCGTATCCTTGCCCATGATCCTCACTGGGAAACGGGGGGCCGACTCACAGGCCTCCATCCAACCGCTGCTGAGATATCCACATGGGAAGAACGCCATGGAACACTCGGCTGTTGGCATGGACTCGTCTCTTTCCGGGCACTCTCTCACAAAATGCCCCTCCTTACCACACCCGTAACAGCGTCTCTCTTCCAGGGAACTTCTTGGTAGGGGCCGCCCCCATCTGCTCCCTGAGGGCTCCGTCATTCTCCGGTTGAAGTTTCCACCCAGCCTAGGATGGCCTGTTCTCTCGGGTTTCACCGGGCTGTTTCGTCCCGTCGGCTTCATTAGCTCCTGGGTGACCCGGTGGTTTTCCAGCAGCGCAATCAGTTGATCCAGATCCGGAGCTCCTTGCTGGGATACGTATTTCTTCGCCTCACTGGGCAGCGACCTCACACATCTGTCTAGTACTACCCGTTCCACCGGTAGTGGTCCGTCTCCCTCTGTGAGCCACGTCCTGACCAGACGGTGTAGTGCTTTGACCTGGGGCCGAGCTGGAGCCGTGGGATCGTAGGCCCATTGGTGGACCCTTAGGGCTTTTGTCGGTAGGCTGTAGCCATACTGTGCTAGGATGCTCCCTTTCAGCTCTGTATAATCGGCTGCCTCTCGGGCTGACAGGTCCCTGCATGCCAGTTGGGCCTCCCCCGTTAAAAAAGGAGTCAATAAGTGGGCCCATTCCTCTCTTGGCCACTGCTCTCTGATGGCAACACGTTCAAAGAGTTCCAGGTACGATTCAATGTCATCTTCTACCGTTAATTTTGTCAGCGCCTTTTCCGGGGTTCTTTGCATTGTGCGCTCACAAAGCTCTGTGATGGCCCTCTGCAAAGTTTGCTGTGACTGTAACACTGTTGTCAGCACCTCCCTTAACGCCGGATCCATGTCTTCGGGTTGTGAGCTGGGTCAGAAAGCCCGCATCCATCCACCATATGTGAGCGCCCACGCTCAAGGAGGCAAAAAACAGCGGGTTTTTGAGGGTTAAACAAAAAATGTCCTTTTATTTCTTTAAACTTCAGGGGTTTAAGGGAGGGAATGAAAAACAACTAAGGCTTGTCTTCGGCGTCTCACGCCGGGTCCGCGGTCCTCTCACCCTCTGGCGGCTTCCCAAGCTCCCGGGTGCGACGGCTTCTCCTTTCTTCCGTGTCAAAACTGGAAACAGAACAGCAGAACAGCATAGCAGCATAGCAGCATATGGCGGGACCTCTCGGCAGCACGGTCTCGGTCCTCTCACCCCCCTTCTCTCTCTTTTAGCAACCCTCTACCTGTGTGCTTTTAAGCACCTGATTTACTCAGGTGTTTATTGTGGTCAGCTGTGCGTTTCACTCCGGGATCTCGTTCGCCTTCCCCCGGGTCCTAAAGCCCTCCAAGTATCTCCCTTGGGAGATATACGCCTCCCACAACGCAACCAAAGGTAAGTCTCCTCTTCTTCGCCCTGGTGGGACCCCAAGGGTAGCTTGGGGTACCACAACACACACACACACACACACACACACACATATCTCACACACACTCACACACACATACATATCTCTCTCTCTAACAGACACACACACACACACACACACACACACATATCTCACACACACTCACACACACACACATACATATCTCTCTCTCTAACAGACACACACAACACACACACACACACAACACAACACACACCACACCACACCACACACACACACACACAGAGGGAGGAGGACAAGGAGGGAGAGAGGTGGGGAGGAGAAGGAGGGAGAGAGGATAGAGGGAGGGAGGGAGAGGGTGGAGGAGGAAGAGAGGTGGTGAGGGAGGGAGGAGGAGGAGAAGGAGGGAGGAGGATGGAGGGAGAGGGTGGAGGAGGAAGAGAGGTGGTGAGGGAGGGAGGAGGAGGAGAAGGAGGGAGAGAGGTGGGGAGGAAGAAGGAGAAGCTCAGGGGGGAGGGGCTCCGGGGGGAGGGGCTCAGGGGGAGGGAGTCAGGGGGGAGGGGCTCTGGGGGGAGGGTCTCTGGGGGGAGGGGGGAGGGTCTCTGGGGGAGGGGCTCAGGGGGAGGGGGGAGGGGTCCTCCTGGGGAAGGGGGGAGGGGGGGGAGGGGCTCAGGGGGAGGGGGGAGGGGGGATGGGGGAGGGGCGCTGGGGGGGGGGGGGGGAGGGGGGAAGGGGCTTGGGGTTTGTTGAGGATGGATTCCAGTCCAGTTCATCACATCTTGTCATCCGTGTCTTTTGACCCCATGACTGAGATTGGGGGATTCTCAAACCGTCGTAGTAGATTGCTGAACAAGGGCGTTTATAGCGTATCACAATGCATATTTATTACATTGATTTTATATATATATTGCTCTTTTTTCTGTGCTGATATATTGAATTTATAAATTGCATTTTTACATATTTATACTTTATACAGTGTTTGTACTTTATTTTCTATTCTGTTGTTTTTTTATAACTATTGCTGTCTGTCGTCGGACATAAGATTTCCCCTCACTGCTTATACTTGTGTAAACATGAAGTGACAATAAACTTGACTATAATTCCTGTGTGTTGTGTGGGCACCACAGTCTGACATGTGCATGAAGCCAGCTAGCACGGTTTAGACTTGTCTGTCAATGCTGTTTGTGAGTGTGTTTGTTCAATGGCAGACAGCGCTCTACTGGCAGAGCTCATCACCCTAGGGGGCCCTGGGGCCATTCCTTTGTGCCAACACGGCCCAAGACCTACACGCCTCAACACGTGTGTGTGTTGTGTGTGTGTGTGTGTGTGTGTGTGTGTGTGGTGGTGTGGGTGTGTGTTGTTGTGTGTGTGTGTGTGTGTGTGTGGCCTGCCTGCCTGCCTGTTAAAGGGTGGGCTGAACCCACAAACAAAGCGCAGGAAACAACACAAGAAGAATCACACACAAACACCGAGACTGCAACCATTTCAGAGAGATGAGGAGACAACAGGAAGGTGACGAGGGTTAGAGTTGTGTAGAGAGGGTCTGACTGACTGCTGTTACTGGGAGGTGGAGAGGGAAGGACGTGTTGATATAGGAGTGACATACAGAGGAATCACTAGGAGAGGAGGGGTGTGGTGACAGCTTGGATTCAACAACAAGTCCTGGAGTCTTTATTGTCATGATGATTGTTACTCTGTCTATTACAACGGTAGTGTAACAGCCATACGTCTCCCCTCCTCTAACAGAGTAGGAGTGTATGTGGACCGACCTGCTGGCTCTCTCTCCTTCTACAGAGTGTCCCCAGATGGAGGAGGGTCCTCAGACACACTGACACTCATCCACACCTTCCAGTCCACATTCACCCAGGAGGACCTCCGCCCTGGGTTTGGGTTATGGAGGGATGGTTCCTCAGTGTCTCTGTGTCCGTTGTAGCAACACACACACACACACACACACACACACACACACACCACACACACACACACACACACACACACACACACACACCACACACAACACACACACACACACACACACACACACACACACATGGAAACACACATACACACAAACAAATATTTATATACACACTCACAAACAGACAAACAAACACACACACGCACATATGTATATATGGACACACACACATTCAAACACACATACACACACTGTGTGGAAAGGGGCGTGGCTAAGCGGTGCGCTGGTCACGAGGGAAGAGGGAGCGGCCATACCTCCATCTCCTCCTCACCTACCCCCACCACCCTCACCTCCCCCAACTCCTCTTCTCCCTCACCTCCTCACCTCCATCTCCTCCTCACCTCCCCCACCACCCTCACCTCCCCCAACTCCTCTTCTCCCTCACCTCCTCACCTCCATCTCATCCTCACCCCTCTCCTCCCCCAACTCCTCTTCCCCCTCACCTCCTCACCTCCCCAACTCCTCTTCCCCCTCACCTCCTCACCCCTCTCCTCCTCTTCTCCCCCACCCCATT
>JANIIK010001513.1:0-17500 GCA_027704905.1 Muraenolepis orangiensis | reverse complement strand
TCCATATTGGTTCTTCTCAACACTAGCTGGGTGGGGGGGTGGTTCCATATTGGTTCTTCTCAACACTAGCTGGGTGGGGGGGGTGGTTCCATATTGGTTCTTCTCAACACTAGCTGGGTGGGGGGGTGGTTCCATATTGGTTCTTCTCAACACTAGCTGGGTGGGGGGGTGGTTCCATATTGGTTCTTCTCAACACTAGCTGGGTGGGGGGGTGGTTCCATATTGGTTCTTCTCAACACTAGCTGGGTGGGGGGGTGGTTCCATATTGGTTCTTCTCAACACTAGCTGGGTGGGGGGGGTGGTTCCATATTGGTTCTTCTCAACACTAGCTGGGTGGGGGGGTGGTTCCATATTGGTTCTTCTCAACACTAGCTGGGTGGGGGGGGTGGTTCCATATTGGTTCTTCTCAACACTAGCTGGGTGGGGGGGTGGTTCCATATTGGTTCTTCTCAACACTAGCTGGGTGGGGGGGGTGGTTCCATATTGGTTCTTCTCAACACTAGCTGGGTGGGGGGGTGGTTCCATATTGGTTCTTCTCAACACTAGCTGGGTGGGGGGGGTGGTTCCATATTGGTTCTTCTCAACACTAGCTGGGTGGGGGGGTGGTTCCATATTGGTTCTTCTCAACACTAGCTGGGTGGGGGGGTGGTTCCATATTGGTTCTTCTCAACACTAGCTGGGTGGGGGGGGTGGTTCCATATTGGTTCTTCTCAACACTAGCTGGGTGGGGGGGTGGTTCCATATTGGTTCTTCTCAACACTAGCTGGGTGGGGGGGGTGGTTCCATATTGGTTCTTCTCAACACTAGCTGGGTGGGGGGGGTGGTTCCATATTGGTTCTTCTCAACACTAGCTGGGTGGGGGGGGTGGTTCCATATTGGTTCTTCTCAACACTAGCTGGGTGGGGGGGGTGGTTCCATATTGGTTCTTCTCAACACTAGCTGGGTGGGGGGGGTGGTTCCATATTGGTTCTTCTCAACACTAGCTGGGTGGGGGGGGTGGTTCCATATTGGTTCTTCTCAACACTAGCTGGGTGGGGGGGGTGGTTCCATATTGGTTCTTCTCAACACTAGCTGGGTGGGGGGGGTGGTTCCATATTGGTTCTTCTCAACACTAGCTGGGTGGGGGGGTGGTTCCATATTGGTTCTTCTCAACACTAGCTGGGTGGGGGGGGTGGTTCCATATTGGTTCTTCTCAACACTAGCTGGGTGGGGGGGGTGGTTCCATATTGGTTCTTCTCAACACTAGCTGGGTGGGGGGGTGGTTCCATATTGGTTCTTCTCAACACTAGCTGGGTGGGGGGGGTGGTTCCATATTGGTTCTTCTCAACACTAGCTGGGTGGGGGGGGTGGTTCCATATTGGTTCTTCTCAACACTAGCTGGGTGGGGGGGTGGTTCCATATTGGTTCTTCTCAACACTAGCTGGGTGGGGGGGGTGGTTCCATATTGGTTCTTCTCAACACTAGCTGGGTGGGGGGGGTGGTTCCATATTGGTTCTTCTCAACACTAGCTGGGTGGGGGGGGTGGTTCCATATTGGTTCTTCTCAACACTAGCTGGGTGGGGGGGGTGGTTCCATATTGGTTCTTCTCAACACTAGCTGGGTGGGGGGGTGGTTCCATATTGGTTCTTCTCAACACTAGCTGGGTGGGGGGGTGGTTCCATATTGGTTCTTCTCAACACTAGCTGGGTGGGGGGGGTGGTTCCATATTGGTTCTTCTCAACACTAGCTGGGTGGGGGGGTGGTTCCATATTGGTTCTTCTCAACACTAGCTGGGTGGGGGGGGTGGTTCCATATTGGTTCTTCTCAACACTAGCTGGGTGGGGGGGGTGGTTCCATATTGGTTCTTCTCAACACTAGCTGGGTGGGGGGGGTGGTTCCATATTGGTTCTTCTCAACACTAGCTGGGTGGGGGGGGTGGTTCCATATTGGTTCTTCTCAACACTAGCTGGGTGGGGGGGGTGGTTCCATATTGGTTCTTCTCAACACTAGCTGGGTGGGGGGGGTGGTTCCATATTGGTTCTTCTCAACACTAGCTGGGTGGGGGGGGTGGTTCCATATTGGTTCTTCTCAACACTAGCTGGGTGGGGGGGTGGTTCCATATTGGTTCTTCTCAACACTAGCTGGGTGGGGGGGTGGTTCCATATTGGTTCTTCTCAACACTAGCTGGGTGGGGGGGGTGGTTCCATATTGGTTCTTCTCAACACTAGCTGGGTGGGGGGGTGGTTCCATATTGGTTCTTCTCAACACTAGCTGGGTGGGGGGGGTGGTTCCATATTGGTTCTTCTCAACACTAGCTGGGTGGGGGGGGTGGTTCCATATTGGTTCTTCTCAACACTAGCTGGGTGGGGGGGGTGGTTCCATATTGGTTCTTCTCAACACTAGCTGGGTGGGGGGGGTGGTTCCATATTGGTTCTTCTCAACACTAGCTGGGTGGGGGGGGTGGTTCCATATTGGTTCTTCTCAACACTAGCTGGGTGGGGGGGTGGTTCCATATTGGTTCTTCTCAACACTAGCTGGGTGGGGGGGGTGGTTCCATATTGGTTCTTCTCAACACTAGCTGGGTGGGGGGGTGGTTCCATATTGGTTCTTCTCAACACTAGCTGGGTGGGGGGGTGGTTCCATATTGGTTCTTCTCAACACTAGCTGGGTGGGGGGGGTGGTTCCATATTGGTTCTTCTCAACACTAGCTGGGTGGGGGGGGTGGTTCCATATTGGTTCTTCTCAACACTAGCTGGGTGGGGGGGTGGTTCCATATTGGTTCTTCTCAACACTAGCTGGGTGGGGGGGGTGGTTCCATATTGGTTCTTCTCAACACTAGCTGGGTGGGGGGGTGGTTCCATATTGGTTCTTCTCAACACTAGCTGGGTGGGGGGGGTGGTTCCATATTGGTTCTTCTCAACACTAGCTGGGTGGGGGGGGTGGTTCCATATTGGTTCTTCTCAACACTAGCTGGGTGGGGGGGGTGGTTCCATATTGGTTCTTCTCAACACTAGCTGGGTGGGGGGGGTGGTTCCATATTGGTTCTTCTCAACACTAGCTGGGTGGGGGGGTGGTTCCATATTGGTTCTTCTCAACACTAGCTGGGTGGGGGGGGGGACGACGGCTCTGTAAAGAGTTCAGAAAGTCCAGCAAAAGAAGTATGATAGTAGTGATGTAATATGGATGATAATGTTATGATAGTGGCAGCACTCCTAGCAGTTCAGTAGGTCACTGCCTGTGGTTAAGAACTATCCATAAACCTGGTGGTCCTTGCTGTAGGGATGCTGAGGAACTGGTCGACCGTAGGGGGGGGGAGATGGTACCCAGGGTGGTTGAGTGATTCCAGCTAGAGTGAATCTAGTTATCGTCGATGGGATGTGGTGTGTGTGTGTGTGTGTGTGTGTGTCTTTATCATTCACTGAAGAGGAAATGGGGGTGTCGCAGCAGAAGTCATCTCCACCTGGGATTGATAATGATACCATTAATTAATTATTGATAATGATACCATATTATTATTGTAATTATATTGATAATGATACCATTAATTAATTATTGATAATGATACCATTAATTAATTATTGATAATGATACCATTAATTAATTATTGATAATGATACCATTAATTAATTATTGATAATGATACCATTAATTAATTATTGATAATGATACCATTAATTAATTATTGATAATGATACCATTAATTCCATCTAGAGAGAGAAAATAAGAGCCTCTTTCCCTTTTCTTTTTTTACCGAAGCCACTGAGCAAACTCTCGAGTTTTAACCCGAAGTGGAGGGTGGAGGCTGGAGGGTGGAGGCTGGGGGTGGAGGCTGGGGTGGAGGGTGGATGCCGGGTGGTGTAAGGGTGGGGGATTGGAGGCTGTAGGGTGGATTAGATCCTCTCTCTCTCTCTCTCTCTCTCTCTCTCTCTCTCTCTCTCTCTCTCTCTCTCTCTCTCTCTCTCTCTCTCTCTCTCTCTCTCTCTCTCTCTCAGCCAGGTTCCTGATGGAGGTGACGTTTAGGGAATATCTATTACCTACGACTGTTGAGGTTGTTTTCTTTCCACATGTTTTTGATTCAAAGTATTAGATTTTAGTGTCTATCTTGAAAGTGAGTGAGATATTTAGTGGTTGTTTTTGGAGCATTTAGCTTCTTCAGAGGGAATAAGTGTTTGTTGTGCTGCTGAAAAGTAAGGATTTATTTTCTTTACTTCTTTTGAAAGTAAAACAATTTGATTATGAAGCAAATCCGTTTTATCTTCTTATTTTGTTGATGATATATGATAAAAAAAGACTAAATACTGAACAGACATTTTAAATCTATCGTATCTTTATTAACAAAGTGATTTACGTTTTGTACTTTGTATTCTTGTACGTACTACCAAGAGTGTATGGCCAGGTGTGTTCTCTGAGGGTTTAGCTGTAGAGCAGTATGAGGGAGAGATAGGAGGCAGGGTTTAGCTGTAGAGCAGTATGAGAGAGAGATAGGAGGCAGGGTTTAGCTGTAGAGCAGTATGAGGGAGAGATAGGAGGCAGGGTTTAGCTGTAGAGCAGTATGAGGGAGAGATAGGAGGTAGGGTTTAGCTGTAGAGCAGTATGAGGGAGAGATAGGAGGCAGGGTTTAGCTGTAGAGCAGTATGAGGGAGAGATAGGAGGTAGGGTTTAGCTGTAGAGCGGTATGAGGGAGAGATAGGAGGTAGGGTTTAGCTGTAGAGCGGTATGAGGGAGAGATAGGAGGTAGGGCACCGATGGGTCACCACAGGCTCTCACCGGGACTCACCAGGACACCTGGGGCCCAACATGTGTTGCTTGTTAGACTATGACAGGGAATTCAAGAGACACATGAGTACACTTTATACAAGTAGATAAACAATACAAGCAGTACAACAAGCAATAAAGTGCAGTGTTTTTAAATGATTTTCTTAACCACACACACACACACACCACACACACACACACCGCATGCACACACACACACACACACACACACCCACACACACACACACACACCACACACACACACACTGAAGACGAATGCAATGTTTTCAAATTATTTTCTTAACACACACACACACACACACACACACACACACACACACACACACACACACACACACACACACACACACACACACACACACACAATCACACACAACACACACACACACACACACACACACACACACACACACACACACACACACACACACACACACACACACACACACACACACACACACATCATGAAGACGAATGCAATGTTTTCAAATTATTTTCTTAACACACACACGTGCACACACACGTGCACACACACACACACACACACACACACACACACACACACACATTTATAAATGGACACACATTTTGAAATACACATACATCCAACACATACAAACACAATGCAAACACACCCACACCCACATATTTATATACACACACAAACAGAAATACACACACACACACATATATAGAAACTCTCACACACACACACAAACACAAACATACACAGACACATTTAGAAACATGTCAGGATTGGCAGTTCTGCCTCCCAGCTTTTCACAGCCCTCGTCCAGGTAGCCACGCCCCCTTTTCACGTTCCGCATTTATGTCACCGTTTCCCCAGCCCTCGTCCAGGTAGCCACGCCCCCTTTTCACGTTCCGCATTTATGTCACCGTTTCCCCAGCCCTCGTCCAGGTAGCCACGCCCCTTTTCCGTCCTTGTCACGTTCCCAGCCGTCATAGCCACGCCCCTTTCACTTCGCATTATGTCACCGTTTCCCCAGCCCTCGTCCAGGTAGCCACGCCCCTATCACGTACCGCATCCTGTCATCGTTTCCCCAGCCCTCGTCCTGATAGCCACGCCCCCTTGTTAGTGCTCCCCCGCAGCTGCAGCGCATCAGCGTTGATTTCCCCCTCATGTTTTCCTGCCCGTCTGATTGGCTGCCTGGGACCACCTGTTATGCCCCGTGTGTTTAAATAGGCGGCGTCTTCTTTTGTTCAGGGCCGGTTCATTGTATTGTATGTTTGTATGTTTGTATGAATGTATGTACATGTGTATATTGTACATGTGTATATTATATTATATATACTGTCTGGTTGTGTTATGCTGAGTTCTTCAGCGCTCAGGTTCCACGTCACGCCACCGTCAGGTTATTGTAGTTAAGTCTTTTGCTATTGAGCTTCATGCGTTTTCCATCTAAGTGATTTGTGTTACTGTGTTATCAGTAAAGAATCTTTAATTGGAGACGTGTGTCAGTGTGGTGCATTTGGGTTCACCTCCCAAGTCCCCGTTCCTCCTCCCTCCTCGTCCCCCCACGACCTCCCCGTGACAAAACACACATACAAACATACACACACACACACACACACACATATAGAAACTCACACACACACACAAACACACACATACACAGACACATTTAGAAACACACATACAAAAATACACACACAAACACACACATACACATAGAAACACACACAAAAATACACACACAAACACACACACACATATAGAAACTCACACACACACACAAACACACACATACACACACACACACAAACACACACATACACATACACATAGAAACACACACAAAAATACACACACACACACACACAGCACACACACACACACACACACACACACACACACACACACACACACACATATTTATATATCAATACATGAGCACATACACACACACACACACGGTGGTGAGGGTGGAGGAGGTGAGATGGTCTAACCTGACTGACTGGGGTCTGTTGGTTAGGAAGTCTAGTAACCAGTTACAAACTGAGGGGGGGAGGGGCTGGTGGTCTGTGGGGAGAGGGGGAGGGGCTGGTGGTCTGTGGGGGAGAGGGGGAGGGGCTGGTGGTCTGTGGGGGAGAGGGGGAGGGGCTGGTGGTCTGTGGGGGAGAGGGGGAGGGGCTGGTGGTCTGTGGGGGAGAGGGGGAGGGGCTGGTGGTCTGTGGGGGAGAGGGGGAGGGGCTGGTGGTCTGTGGGGGAGAGGGGGAGGGGCTGGTGGTCTGTGGGGAGAGGGGGAGGGGCTGGTGGTCTGTGGGGGAGAGGGGGAGGGGCTGGTGGTCTGTGGGGGAGAGGGGGAGGGGCTGGTGGTCTGTGGGGGAGAGGGGGAGGGGCTGGTGGTCTGTGGGGGAGAGGGGGAGGGGCTGGTGGTCTGTGGGGAGAGGGGGAGGGGCTGGTGGTCTGTGGGGGAGAGGGGGAGGGGCTGGTGGTCTGTGGGGGAGAGGGGGAGGGGCTGGTGGTCAGTGGGGAGAGGGGGAGGGGCTGGTGGTCTGTGGGGGAGAGGGGGAGGGGCTGGTGGTCTGTGGGGGAGAGGGGGAGGGGCTGGTGGTCTGTGGGGGAGAGGGGGAGGGGCTGGTGGTCAGTGGGGGAGAGGGGGAGGGGCTGGTGGTATGTGGGGAGAGGGGGAGGGGCTGGTGGTCTGTGGGGGAGAGGGGGAGGGGCTGGTGGTCTGTGGGGGAGAGGGGGAGGGGCTGGTGGTCAGTGGGGAGAGGGGGAGGGGCTGGTGGTCTGTGGGGGAGAGGGGGAGGGGCTGGTGGTATGTGGGGAGAGGGGGAGGGGCTGGTGGTCAGTGGGGGAGAGGGGGAGGGGCTGGTGGTCTGTGGGGAGAGGGGGAGGGGCTGGTGGTCTGTGGGGGAGAGGGGGAGGGGCTGGTGGTCTGTGGGGGAGAGGGGGAGGGGCTGGTGGTCTGTGGGGGAGAGGGGGAGGGGCTGGTGGTCAGTGGGGGAGAGGGGGAGGGGCTGGTGGTCAGCGGGGGGAGGAGCCCTGGTGGGCAGGTCAGGTTGTTCCGGTCGTAGCGTCGGGGATCGGGGGGGAACATGTGTCGGGGATCAGGGTTGTTGAAGTGGTCTTCAACCCTTCCCTTGTGTATGAGCTTGGCCTGCTTGATGCCCTTTTTCAGATTAGCCCTGGCTAAACAGTAGGCCAGTGCATCGCCTGACCTAAAAGCAGCGTCACGTGCCTTTAGGAGTAGGCGGACCTCTCTACAAGTTATTATAACTGAAGATATATTAATGTCACGTAATATTCATAACACCTAGACCCCAAATAAGCTCTATGTTTCTATGTAGGCCTTCCATGACTCTGAAGTCTCACTTAACCGTCATGCTTTAACATCCAGGGCCGATGCATTTAAACATCACAAGTCTATTAAGAATCAAACCTTTAATGACCTGAGAAGTGGTGTATCACAGACTGACCCTGATATCCTGGTGGACTGAAACGGGTCTTAACATAACTCTGAGGTTTCCTACGTGACGCTGGATATGTTCATCTGTTACTGTTTCAACTGATGTCACGGTAATCACGGTAACGGCCCAATTAGTTTCAATAGATATTGTATAGTTGTATATATTGTGGGAGTGAGTATTAACGAATGACTGACATGATGTATGTGTCTTTTAGTAAATCCATTTCCAAGCTATGACCACCTGATGGCGTTTTGGGGTTTGATTGAGCCTTCAATTGACTAAATGGTTGGGGTCTCCAGAGCCAAGAGCCTCCAGAGCGTCCATCCACGGTAGGTTATGGTCTGAGCTGCTCTGTAGTAACAGAGGGTGGGATGCCATTGCATTTACAGAAGGCTGCACTAAAGGACTCAGACCCCTTTAAATACACCAGTGACCTACAGCAACTCAGTTTTCCCCATGGTATGGTACACATAACCACTATAAAACATTTAGCCAAACAAGAGCCTTAATAATAATAATAATAATAATATATCAGACTTATATAGCGCTTTTCCAGGTGCTCAAAGACGCTTTACAGGAAATAGAAAACATAAAGACTAATTCAAAACACAACAAACAAAACAAAACAGGAAACAAAACAAAGCAGAGAACAAATTATGGGTTGAAAGCAAGAGTGAAGAGGTGGGTTTTGAGGGCTGTTTTAAAGGACGGAAGGGTGTTGGCATTGCGGATGTGGATGGGGAGGGCGTTCCAGAGGGAGGGGGCCGCTGCAGAAAATGCTCTGTCACCCCAGGTCCGGAGCTTAGTCCTGATGGGTTTTAATAGGTTAGCATCAGCAGACCTGAGGCGACGGTTAGGGGTGTGGCGGTGGAGGAGGTCAGAGAGGTAGGGGGGGGCCAGGTTATTGAGCGCTTTGAAGGTGATGAGAAGTATTTTGAAGTGTATCCTGTGTTTGATCGGGAGCCAATGGAGGTCACGGAGGACAGGGGTGATGTGGTCAGAGCGGCGGGTGGAGGTGAGCAAGCGGGCAGCAGAGTTTTGGACATATTGTAGTTTATTGAGGATGTTGTTAGGTAAACCATATAGGATGCTGTTGCAGTAATCGAGCCGGGATGAGATGAAAGCATGGACCAGTGTTTCAGCTGCGGAGAGTGACAGGGAGGGTCGAAGACGGGCAATGTTCCTAAGGTGGAAGAAGGCTGTTTTGATGGTCTGGTTTACATGGGGGAGGAATGAGAGGGTGGGGTCAAGAATGATGCCAAGGTTGCGGACGCGGGTGGAGGGAGTGACAACAGAACCATCAATGTTCAGGGAGAAATCCTGGGTGGAGCGGGTGAGGGAGTTTGGACCGATGATGATGATTTCAGATTTGTCGCAGTTGAGTTTGAGTAAGTTATTTTGCATCCAGGTTTTGACGGCAGTGAGGCAGGTGGTGAGGGTGGAGTGGGTGGCTTAATAGTTTATAACTTAAAGCAGTAACCTTTGTTAAGCCGTTTCACGTATCGTGTTAGACTGTCCCTTTAATCGATAGCCTGTGTGGTGGTCTGTGTTGGGTTAGGGTTAGGGTTAGGGTTAGGGTTAGGGTTAGGGTTAGGGTTAGGGCCTGTGTGTGGTGGTCTGTGTTGGGTTAGGGTTAGGGTTAGGGTTAGGGCCTGTGTGTGGTGGTCTGTGTTGGGTTAAGGTTAGGGTTAGGGTTAGGGTTAGGGTTAGGGCCTGTGTGGTGGTCTGTGTTGGGTTAGTGTTAGGGTTAGGGCCTGTGTGTGGTGGTCTGTGTTGGGCTGTTACTTCACTACATGGACACTGCTTTGACAACTAGGGTCACCTTGGAAATTGTCCAGTTGTGATAGACATGGTTCATCACTGGTGTACTGTGTGTACTGTGTGTACTGTCTGTGTGTACTGTGTGTACTGTGTGTACTGTGTGTCTGTAATGTGTGTGTGTGTCTGTCTGTACTGTGTGTGTGTGTGTGTGTGTGTGTGTCTGTACTGCGTGTATTTGTCTGTACTGTGTGTGTGTATATATGTGTGTACTGTGTGTCTGTACTGTGTATGTGTCTGTACTGTGTGTCTGTACTGTGTATGTGTCTCTACTGTGTGTCTGTACTGTGTGTACTGTGTGTGTATATATGTGTGTCTGTACTGTGTACTGTGAGTCTGTCTGTACTGTGAGTGTCTGTCTGTACTGTGTGTGTCTGTCAGTACTGTGTGTGTTACCACCCTCCTCTTCATCACTCGCCACCCTCCTCTTCATCACTCACCACCCACCTCTTCATCACTCACCGCCCACCTCTTCATCACTAACAACCCTCCTCTTCATCACTCACCACCCACCTCTTCATCACTCACCACCCTACTCTTCATCTTCTAATCTTCTAACCACTCTCCTCTTCATCACTCCTCTTCATCACTAACCACCCTCCTCTTCATCACTCACCACCCTCCTCCTCTTCACTCACCACCCTCTTCTTCATCTTCTAATCTTCTAACCACCCTCCTCTTCATCACTCCTCTTCATCACCCACCACCCTCCTCTTCATAACTCGCCACCCTTCTCTTCATCACTAACAACCCACCTCTTCATCACTCACCACCCACCTCTTCATCACTAACAACCCTCCTCTTCATCACTCACCACCCACCTCTTCATCTTCTAATCTTCTAACCACCCTCCTCTTCATCACTCGCCACCCACCTCCTCATCACTAACAACCCTCCTCTTTATCACTCACCACCCTCCTCTTCATCTTCTAATCTTCTAACCACCCTCCTCTTCATCACTAACCACCCTCCTCTTTATCACTAACCACCCTCCTCTCCATCACTCACCAGCCTCCTCTTCATCACTCACCACCACCCTCTTCATCACTGACCACCCACCTCTTCATCACTAACCACCCTCCTCTTCATCACTCACCACCCTCCTCTTCATCACTCACGGCCCTCCTCTTCATCACTAACCACCCTCCTCTTTATCACTAACCACCCTCCTCTTCATCACTCACGGCCCTCCTCTTCATCACTAACCACCCTCCTCTTTATCACTCACCACCCTCCTCTTCATCACTCACGGCCCTCCTCTTCATCACTAACCACCCTCCTCTTTATCACTAACCACCCTCCTCTTCATCACTCACCACCCTCCTCTTCATCACTAACCACCCTTCTCTTCATCACTCACCACCCTCCTCTTCATCACTCACCACCACCCTCTTCGTCACTCACCACCCTCCTCTTCATCACTCACCACCCTCCTCTTCATCTTCTAATCTTCTAACCACCCTCCTCTTCATCACTCACCACCGTCCTCTTCATCACTCACCACCCTCCTCTTCACAACTCACCACCCTCCTCTTCATCACTGACCACCCTCCTCCTCATCGCTAACAACCCTCCTCTTCATCACTCACCACCCACCTCTTCATCACTGACCACCCTCCTCCTCATCGCTAACAACCCTCCTCTTCATCACTCACCACCCACCTCTTCATCACTAACAACCCTCCTCTTCATCACTCACCACCCACCTCCTCATCACTCACCACCCTCCTCTTCATCTTCTAATCTTCTAACCACCCTCCTCTTCATCACTCACCACCGTCCTCTTCATCACTCACCACCCTCCTCTTCACAACTCACCACCCTCCTCTTCATCACTCACCACCCTCCTCTTCATCACTCACGGCCCTCCTCTTAATCACTCACCACCCTCCTCTTCATCACTAACCACCCTCCTCTTAATCACTCTCCACCCTGTGTGTGTGTGTGTATAAGTTGTGGTGTGAAGTCTCTGGTTCACGTCCAGTGGTCTAACTCTGAAAGCCTCCTCTTCATCAGTGGATCACCAAACAGGCGTCACGTACCCAACCCATACCAACAGCCGGCGGGCCGTGGCCCATCTCCGTCCTTATGGGTAGGGGAACGGCCCGGGTTCTCAGAGGGCCAGCGGGAGCACAGGGAGTCTGGGTCGCTAGCGGTAAACACCTCCACCTTCAGAGAGCCCAAATCCACTTCTGGCTGGCCTTCTCCAGGTGGCTTCTTTGAGGGAGAGGAGTAGGAGAGACACACCTCTGCTCTACCATGACCAGATGGTGGCCACAGATGGCCACAACAACCATTGGGCTCTTACTACACCAGAGGGCTTTACCATCACATTTAGCTCCTTTTGAAAAGGACCACACATCATGTTCACCTCACTGGATTATGGAACACAACGTCATGAACACCAATCCAACATCATACTTTAATAACACTTCAAAAAAGGATTTAAAGGAAACAATCCCATGTGATTAATAATGCTTCAAAGAATCAAAGGAAACAACATGAACATGTGATATTTAGCTGGTCAGACCATGAAAGAACATCCAATGCATGACTCCCTTTAGCTCTGAGAACACATCTTCATCTCCACAACAAACATCATATTGAATACAACAGTCTTCTAGAACGTGTTAAAGAGAAAGTTCAACCATTTGAAACATTATATTGAATACAACAGTCTTCTAGAACGTGTTAAAGAGAAAGTTCAACCATTTAAAACATTATATTGCATGAAGCAGTTTTTGCAAACCTTTTAAAAAGAAAAGTTCATGAATTTTTCAAAATGAATAACAGTCAAAAGTTGAACAGTCTTTAAATCCCTGGGGTCCATCCGTGACCCAGTGGTAGGACCCATGGTGGTAGATCACCTCCTCTGACCCCTGACCTCTGAAACTGCTCTCTGGCCATTTGGGGCCTTAAGGGAGAAACCCCCCCTCACCCCCCCCGTGTGTGTGTGTGTGTCTATATAGCAGTGGCGAAGCGTGTCTATCACAACTGGACCTTCTGTAGACCAGGGGTTCCCCAACTTTTCACCCCCAACATAACAGACCATATCACCGGAGGGACTGGAACATTAAAAACAACGTGTGCGCAGATCTTCACCATCGAGAACATCGTGAAGTCCAAGGGGGGGGGGGGTAATCGTGATATTGAAAATTGTGTGTGGCTTTTTTTTATCTATGCACACGTTATTATTAACAATAAAAACCTCATGGTCACATCAAGAGGATTCTGAAATCATCTCGCGACCCCCCCCCCCCCCCCTCGGGGTCCCGCGACCCCCACTTTGGGAACCCCTGCTGTAGACCACCACCCCCACCATCACCACCACCATTCGAAAATTCAGTTGTTCTAGTCAGACGGACGTCACGGAGGAGTCACTTTATGCCTTATATCATTTAGGCAGATCAGATTGTCGCAGCCAATTCCCAAGTGTACCCTAGTTGTAAAGCAGAGTCCATGTAGTGAAGTAACAGACCACCACAGACCACCACACACAGGCTATCGGTTAAAGGGCCGGTCTAACACGCTTCACGTGAAAAGGCTTAACGTAACTTTGGAACTTTAAGTTCCAAAATAGCGATCAATAATCACCAAATGTCTCTGGCATATGTCTTGTCATTAGCACTTTCACCTGTCAAAATGAAAGTGAAAAGGTGAAAGTGCTAATGACAAAACATATGCAAATTAGGTGATTATTGATCGCGGTTTTGTAACTCTTAGTTACGTCAAGTCTTTTCACGTTAAGCGATGCAAAGAAAGATCAAGTCCAAACTCTCAATTCAAATGCACAACAATGCTTAACAAACCCAAGACAGCCATTAACTAATCAGTCAACAAGTGTGTGGAAACAAAATGCAACAACCAGCTGAGACAAAACCAGCAAAGACAAATGAGTGTCACTCACCAATGATGTTCACTTAAAGACCAAATCCATTCTCCTGTCCTTCTGGATGGTTCGACCACCATCAGGTCATAAAGATGATCGCTTTTCAGATCCAAAATAAGTTCCAATTCCCTGCTCTCTTGTCGGTCCCAAACAGCAACACTCCCATCAGTAGAGCCTCTTGTGGCTAGTAGAGCCCGTTAGCCACGGGTATCGTTCCCAGTTGCTACACTGAAAATGGCGAACATAGCCTGCTTTAACTACTTGAGTCAGCTCCAGATTGTCAGGTGTTGGACGGCCTCTTTTAATAATGTCCATTTTAACATTAAATGGTCGTCTTGAAAATGGTTCACACAATAATTCCGCCACGACATCATCTTCACCTGTTGCCATTTTGGCGTAAAAAAAACAACGTAGAAAACGTAACATTACGCTAGATCCACTCTCGCGCCAGCCACCACCTTGCACCCTCTAGCTCCATATTGAGCTGCCGGGGAAATCTGAAAGAATACGCCCATTGGCTACAAATCACGATATGATTGGTTGATCAAATTGTCAATCCAAACGTACGCTATCATTCCGTCTAAGGGCCAATGTCAGCGGGAATACTTTGGTTGATTTACGTTGGATATTCTTCCCAGCAACCCAGAAAAATATCTGATTGGTTGCATTGTTTTTCCAACACAAAACCACTCAAATGCGTCGTGCATGGACCGAGAAAGACAAACAAATCAACGTAACACTGTATTATAACACAGATACGATTCTCATTTATTCATTTTATTTAAATGTTATTAAATGTTATTAAATTGTATTACATTTTATTAATACAATTAATTCGATTCTTTGGTTTCATCTGAGAGTTCCAGGGTCTTCTCTGAATACCTTGAAGGCCCTGACGCTTCACCACTGCTATATAGTGTATACTATATGTGTGTGTGTGTGTGTGTGTGTGTGTCTGTAAAGTGCATACTATGTGTGTGTATGTGTGTGTGTGTGTGTGTGTTGCTACAACGGACACAGAGACACTGAGGAACCATAACCCACTAACCAGAACCCAGGGAGGAGGTCCTCCTGGGTGAATGTGGACTGGAAGGTGTGGATGAGTGTCAGTGTGTCTGAGGACCCTCCTCCATCTGGAGACACTCTGTAGAAGGAGAGAGAGCCAGCAGGTCGGTCCACATACACTCCTACTCTGTTAGAGGGGGGGAGATCTATGGCTGTTCTACTACTGTTGTACCAGACAGAGTAACCATCATCAGAACAAACAAGACTCCAGGACTTGTTGTTGAATCCAAGCCTGCTGTCATCACCCTCTCCTCTCCTAGTGATTCCTCTGTATGTCACTCCTATACCAACACCTCCTTCCCTCTCCACCTCCCAGTAACAGCGGTCAGTCAGACCCTCTCTACACAACACCTGGGGCCAGTAGTCAAATCTCTCTGGGTGATGAGGATACTTCTCCTCCTCTCTAACCCTCCTCACCTTCCTGTTGTCCTCAGACAGAGAGAGTCCTCTGTGGGCTGTGTTTGGGTCCAGTGTGAGTTCACACACATCTGATGGAGAACAAGACATGATTAGTCTGCTGAACTGTTGTTGTTGTTCCTAGAAACTGAGCCCAGACTGTAGTTTGTGTTCTCCTGATGTTCTCAGTCCCTCAGCGTCACCACATGGGCTCTGTGTGTGTGATCAATATATTAGTAGTATCAGCATTATTATGTTCTAATGTCTTACATAACAATAATGATAATAATATTAATAATATTATTATTATTTGATATATATAATAATATTAATAATAGTAATAATAATAATAATAATAATAATAATAATAATAATAATATACATAATACTATTAATATTAATATTTGTATTAATAATAATAAAATAATATATAATATAATAATTATATATAATATAATTATACTAATAATTATTCAAAACATTATTCACACTAATAAATATGTGTTATTATTCCTCAATGGTCCTTATTTGAACCATAAGGATGATGATAATCCTAAGAATAACAGTAGTTGTTATAATATAATATTAAATACACACACTAATATTAAAGGGAAAGCTGCTCCGTTTGGGTCTCTAAACGTGTTGGTCAGCATTTCTGATGTTTTGGACTGAAATGTAGAAAGTTATCAAACGGGGACATGTTGTCTACTTCCAGATCAACCAGTTTTCACACAGTGGTTTTCTATTGGCTCCGCCCCCTGGCTCCAGTGAGGGGGGGTTGGACAGCGTTTGGCCACGCCCCTTAAACCTGCTCCTTTGGAACCCAAACTGTACATTTTTTATAAAACCTTTACGACTCTTTGGGAACTGGTAGGCAGACGGTCTGCTAAAACGGTTGTTTACTTACCCTTTAATAATGTGAGGATTGTTATGGTCTAATAATAATAACAACACTACTAATAACCAATAATAATTCATTAATAAATAACCATGTAACAGTAATAATACCTGTTGTACTTTATAAAAGGAGGATTCATTGTGATGGTTAACAATATTAATGATGAATGAATATTAATGATGTATCTTATCAATATTACTATTATAAAGATATATGATGTATCTAATGAATATTAATATTGATAAGATCCATCCTGTTCATTCCCAGCAGGACGTCACCTCCTGCTGTGTGGATGGACCTTCCATCTAAAGAGTGAGTGTGTGTTGTGATGACTCAAACTAAACAGACACTCACACTTCTTTGGAGCTGGTTTCAGCCTCCATCCTCCACCGTGCTCCACCCTGGGGGGAACAAAGAGAGAGCAGTTGAAACATTCACACTCATGATCTGCTGGATCATCACTTTGTACACAACATGAGTTACAGCCGCCTTGGTAAACCACTTCATCTAGCGGCCGGTTGAATCCTTGTAGGAGACACGGTCCCTGAGAGGTGAGCTGTCCTCTCCGTACCTGAGAGTGTCCAGTCTCCAGCGTGGATCCTCCAGTCCAGCAGAGAGCAGCGTAACTCCTGAGTCTCCTGGGTGATTGTAGCTCAGGTCCAGCTCTCTCAGACGGGAGGGGTTGGAGCTCAGAGCTGAGGCCAGAGAAGCACAGCCTTCCTGTGTGACCAGACAGCCAGACAACCTGCACACACACACACACACACACACACACACACACACACACACACACACACACACACACACACACACACACACACACACACACACACACACACACACACACACACACACACACACACACACACACACCCACACACACACACACACACACACACACACACACACCAGAATGAGTTCATCTTATGAATATTCTCTATTTACATGTGTGAATTGGTACTATTATGGCTGTAAACCAGTAGAATGTCTTCTGATATCAAACCCTGGGCTGTAAGTGTTTGCTCATTGAGTCCAACTGACCTGAGAGTCTCCAGTGTACAGTGTGGACTCCCCAGTCCAGCAGAGAGCAGCTTCACTCCTGAATCCTGCAGGTCGTTGGTACTCAGGTCCAGCTCTCTCAGACTGGAGGAGTTGGAGCTGAGAACTGAGGCCAGAGCTTCACAGCATCTCTCTGACAGATGACAGCCATTCAGCCTTCACACAACATCAACAGGAACATGTTA
>JANIIK010001512.1:35000-55079 GCA_027704905.1 Muraenolepis orangiensis | reverse complement strand
AGAGAGAAAAAAAACTCTTTCTGTCTCTCTCTCTCTCTATTATTATTATAATTATTATTATAAGCAAGGAACCCTCGGTACAATATAACTTTACTTTGTCCACCACCTGTGTTCCCTTAAAAACACCTCCTGGGTTCCCTTAAAACACCACCTGGGTTCCCTTAAAAACACCACCTGTGTTCCCAAAAACCCCCCCTGGGTTCCCTTAAAAACACTACCTGGGTTCCCCAAAACACCACCTGGGTTCCCCAAAACACCACCTGGGTTCCCCAAAACATCACCTGGGTCCCATTAAAAACGCCACCTGTGTTCCCCAAAACACCACCTTGGTTCCTAAAAACACCACCTTGGTTGCCAAAAACACCACCTGGGTTCCCCAAAACACCACCTAGGTTCCTGAAACACCACCTGGGTTCCTGAAACACCACCTGGGTTCCCAAAACCCCCACCTGGGTCCCCTTAAAAACACCACCTGTGTTTCCCAAAACACCACCTGTGTTCCCCAAAACACCACCTGGGTTCGAAAAAACACCACCTGGGTTCCCCAAAAAAACACCAAGGTTCCTGAAACACCACCTGGGTTCCCAGAAAACACCACCTGGGTTCCCAAAAAAACACCACCTAGGTTCCTGAAACACCACCTGTGTTCCCAAAAACAACACCTGGGTTCCCTTAAAAACATCACCTGGGTCCCATTAAAAACGCCACCTGTGTTCCCCAAAACACCACCTTGGTTCCTAAAAAACACCACCTTGGTTGCCAAAAACACCACCTGGGTTCCCCAAAACACCACCTAGGTTCCTGAAACACCACCTGGGTTCCTGAAACACCACCTGGGTTCCCAAAACCCCCACCTGGGTCCCCTTAAAAACACCACCTGTGTTTCCCAAAACACCACCTGTGTTCCCCAAAACACCACCTGGGTTCGAAAAAACACCACCTGGGTTCCCCAAAAAAACACCAAGGTTCCTGAAACACCACCTGGGTTCCCAGAAAACACCACCTGGGTTCCCAAAAAAACACCACCTAGGTTCCTGAAACACCACCTGTGTTCCCAAAAACAACACCTGGGTTCCCTTAAAAACACCACCTGGGTTCCATTTAAACACCACCTGGGTTCCCAAAACCCCCACCTAGGTTCCCTTAAAAACATCACCTGGGTTCGAAAAAACACCACCTGGGTTCCCAAAACCCCCACCTGGGTCCCATTAAAAACTCCACCAAGGTTCCTGAAACACCACCTGGGTTCCCAAAAAACACCACCTGGGTTCCCAAAAAAACACCACCTAGGTTCCTGAAACACCACCTGTGTTCCCAAAAACAACACTTGGGTTCCCTTAAAAACACCACCTGGGTTCCATTTAAACACCACCTGTGTTCCCCAAAACACCACCTGGTTCCTAAAAACACCACCTTGGTTCCCAAAAACACCACTTTATTGTGTATAGTATTCTTATAGTATTGTGTTTTAGAATGTCCTACTGTGGGAGGGAATGGGGAGAAGCATTCCATAGTCTCTCTCTCTCTCTCTCTCTCTCTCTCTCTCTCTCTCTCTCTCTCTCTCTCTCTCTCTCTCTCTCTCTCTCTCCCCCTCCCCCACTCTCTCTCTCTCTCTCTCTCTCTCTCTCTCTCTCTCTCTCTCTCTCTCTCTCTCTCTCTCTCTCTCTCTCTCTCTCTCTCCCCCTCCCCACTCTCTCTCTCTCTCTCTCTCTCTCTCTCTCTCTCTCTCTCTCTCTCTCTCTCTCTCTCTCTCTCTCTCTCTCCCTCTCTCTCTCTCTCCCCCTCCCCCACTATCTCTCTCTCTCTCTCTCTCTCTCTCTCTCTCTCTCTCTCTCTCTCTCTCCTCTCTCTCTCTCTCTCCTCTCTCTCTCTCTCTCTCTCTCTCTCTCTCTCTCTCTCTCTCTCTCTCTCTCCCCCTCCCCACTCTCTCTCTCTCTCTCTCTCTCTCTCTCTCTCTCTCCTCTCTCTCTCTCTCTCTCTCTCTCTCTCTCTCTCTCTCTCTCTCTCTCTCTCTCTCTCTCTCTCTCTCTCCCTCTCTCTCCCTCTCTCTCTCTCTCCCCCTCCCCCACTATCTCTCTCTCTCTCTCTCTCTCTCTCTCTCTCTCTCTCTCTCTCTCTCTCTCTCTCTCTCTCTCTCTCCCCCTCCCCCACTATCTCTCTCTCTCTCTCTGTCTCTCTCTCTCTCTCTGTCTCTCTCTCTCTCTCTCTCTCTCTCTCTCTCTCTCTCTCTCTCTCTCTCTCTCTCTCTCTCTCTCTCTCTCTCTCTCTCTCTCTCTCTCTCTCTCTCGGTGTACTGAGTGAGTGAGTTCTCTAACTTTGACTCTTTCTATCAGTGTTGATGTCTTGTATGTAGTGTTGTGTTAGTGTGTGTTGAGTGTTATCTGTTGTTAGTTCGTGGTGTTTGACCACCTGGCATTATGCCCGTTGTCACCGGCCGGCCGAGGAGCGTCAGGCGGGCGGCTCCAGCTCACCTGACGTGACTCCTGTATTGGAGTCTGAATGGCTTGGCGTGCAGCAGTTTGCTGTTAGAGCTCAGGTGGTGAGACGGTGGTGCAGGTGGAGAGCAGAACGGAGAACAGGATCATGTTGAGTGTGCACATAAAGTCACTGGTGAAATCAGTGCCCGGGCCAGTGGGAATTCAGTGAAGAATCAGACAGAGAACATTAAAGTGGTTATTATTCATGAGGAAAGCTGCAGTGCCAGAGCTGATAGGGCGGCTGAGGAGGCCTTGATGGCTGTGGACACGCAGGAGGAAATTGTCATTTTAAATACAGCCAACAAAAGGAAAGAACCTGACAAAGAGCAGAGAGGGGCAAATCTTTCCAGATTTGAGAGGTTTAATCAGGTCTGTGATACTGCTAAGAAAGACAGAGGATATGTTTATTGATCAAGAGGTCTATCGGCTCAAGAAGATTGATACAAATTGAGAGAACAACTAATTGATGAAGATTAGACTATTTATGAAGTGTCGCTCCACACACTTGTTGAATGGGTTTTTGTGGTAGTGGTCATTTCTTTCTCTCCAATGGGTGATCTCAAAATAGGTTCCTTTAATATAGGGATAAAAAGTTTTCAACTGTTGTACCTTAATTTCCCTGAGGATAAATAAAGTCTCTTGAATCCTGAATCTTGAATCTTGTGTGGACCCCACCTTCAAACCTGCTCGCACGCATCCAAGCTGTCTTGGTCGTTTTGTTTGAGACAAGATGCACTGGATTCCTCAAGCTGTTCTCTTTCTTCCAAAGGAAGAGGGAGGAAGAGCACTAATTCATTTGACCAGTAGAGGCGCTGTTTCCCCACTGCAATTCATTCAGAGACTTCTGTTGGGCCCTAAAGACTTGGTGTGGAGACCACTGGCCCACTTACTGGTGCAGCGGTTTGGAGGTATGGGACTGCATGACTCACTGTTCCTAATGGACTTTAAAACTCTGACATTTAAGACATTGTCTCTTTTCTTCTGTGGAGTGTTCACAGTGTGGAGGGGGCTGGGGAAGGAGAGGACTGAACAAGATGTCTCCCTGTGCTGGTTGCTACGAGAGCCTGTGGAGGACGAGGACGTTTGGACCCCCCTCATGGAAGTCATGGAAGTGTTCCGTGGAGCAAGGACACTAACCCGGGGAACTTAGCTGGACCTGAATTGGCCAAGGCAGAGGCTCTAGCAGCGGCTCTTGCTGTTAGATCTGTGAGGTTCATCAGCAAGCTGCCGGATCACCGGAGACACTGTGTGACGGGTCATGAATGTCGCCTACTGATTAAACACTAACCATTTGACTCTGCCTAATGTACTGGATCCTTTTCCTCGGTTGGGCATTCGTCCCCATCTTGAAGGTTGCGGTGGGCCCCTTGTGGTCGGGACCGGTTGTTTAAGCTTGGAAGAGGTGAATGGAGACCAGCTGTACAGACTGATGGTTAAGTGTCTGAATAGGAACAAGCTAAACATGCGGGCGGACCCTGGAGGCTCTTCTGGGCTCGGGAGACAAAGTCCAACCTGCTTGGAGGGGTTGGTATGAGAGATGTGTTCTGCTCTGCAATAGAGAATCAACTTCTCTTTACTGTGGATTTGATGTGACTTTATGTTCTTGAGTATGTTGTTGTTTTTTTGTTGCATGCTGTTGAAAAAGAAAAAAAAGATGGCAAGGCTTGTGTAGCGTGAAGAAAGACATGAGAGACCAGCGTCTTCAAACAAGAGAACAGAGAAGAACTCCAAGTCAATGTGATGTTGATACACACACACATATATATATATATATATATATGTGTGTGTGTGTTTCTCTCTCTCTCTCTCTCTGTCTGTCTGTCTCCCTCTCGCGTGCGCATACACACACACGCACACACACACACACACACACACACACACACACACACACACACACACACACACACACACACACACACACCGAGGGAGAAGGGAGACGGAGGAGAAGAGACCTAGGAAGGATTACACCAGGAGGAGTGAGTGTGTGTGTGTGTGTGTGTGTGTGTGTGTGTGTGTGTGTGTGTGTGTGTGTGTGTGTGTGTGTGTGTGTGTGTGTGTGTGTGTGTGTGTGTGTGTGTGTGTGTCTCCGGATCGGCTGCTGGCGGGACAATGTAAAGCAAGTCCTGGTCCTTCTCTTCCTCCTCCTCGTCCCATCAGCTCGGTGAGGTTCAACATGTCGCTGTCTTTCAGCTCCTTTACAACTTCTCGTCTCTCTCTCGTCCTGGAAGTCGCTGCGCCGTTTGGATTGTGCGACATCTTGAGATCTATAGGCGCAAACACACACACACACACACATGCGGCGTTTGGAATATCTTGCGAACTATAGGCGAATATATATGTATATATATTATATATATACGTGTGTGTGTCTCTCTCTCTTTTCTCTCTCTGTCTCTGGCCGTGTCTGTCTCTCCCTCTGCAGCTCTCGTGTGCGCGCGCACACCCAGACACACACACACACACACACACACACACACACACACACACACACACACACACACACACACACACACACACACACACACACACACGCACACACAGACCAACACACACACACACAGACCAACACACACACCGTTTATATGCGTGGTTTGCAGGATAGAATGGTTTGTATTCAGCCTCTCTGCAGGCTGGTCGGAATCTTTTCAGGACCAAAAATGTGGGGTCAGATAAAGGTGTGGTCGACACCTTTATCTGAGTGTGGTCGACACTCACAGGAAAATGACTTTGAATCCGTCAACGGCAAAAGAAAGTAGGGAGGTAGAGGCCGTTAGAGGAACTACATGCTAGTCTCTACCGGGAACCACCTAGAGGCCGTTAGATGAACTACATGCTAGTCTCTACCGGGAACCACCTAGAGGCCGTTAGAGGAACTACATGCTAGTCTCTACCGGGAACCACCTAGAGGCCGTTAGAGGAACTACATGCTAGTCTCTACCGGGAACCACCTAGAGGCCGTTAGAGGAACTACATGCTAGTCTCTACCGGGAACCACCTAGAGGCCGTTAGAAAAACTACATGCTAGTGTCTACCCGGAACCACCTAGAGGCCGTTAGAGGAACTACATGCTAGTCCCCACCGTGAACCACCTAGAGGCCGTTAGAGGAACTACATGCTAGTCTCTACCGGGAACCACCTAGAGGCCGTTAGAGGAACTACATGCTAGTCTCTACCCTGAACCACCTAGAGGCCGTTAGAGGAACTACATGCTAGTCTCCACAGTGAACCACCTAGAGGCCATTAGAGGAACTACATGCTAGTCCCCACCGTGAACCACCTAGAGGCCGTTAGAGGAACTACATGCTAGTCTCTACCCTGAACCACCTAGAGGCCGTTAGAGGAACTACATGCTAGTCTCTACCCTGAACCACCTAGAGGCCGTTAGAGGAACTATATGCTAGTCTCTATCGGGAACCACCTAGAGGCCATTAGAGGAACTACATGCTAGTCTCTACCGTGATCCACCTAGAGGCCGTTAGAGGAACTACAATCTAGTCTCTACCGGGAACCAACTAGAGGCCGTTAGAGGAACTACAAGCTAGTCTCTACCGGGAACCACCTAGAGGCCGTTAGAGGAACTACAAGCTAGTCTCCACCAGGAACCAACTAGAGGCCGTTAGAAGAACTACATGCTAGTCTCTACCGGGAACCACCTAGAGGCCGTTAGAAGAACTACATGCTAGTCTCTACCCTGAACCACCTAGAGGCCGTTAGAGGAACTACATGCTAGTCTCTACTGGGAACCACCTAGAGGCCGTTAGAGGAACTACATGCTAGTCTCTACCGGGAACCACCTTGAGGCTGTTAGAGGAACTACATGCTGGTCTCTACCGGGAACCACCTAGAGGCCGTTAGAGGAACTATATGCTAGTCTCTACCGGGAACCACCTAGAGACCGTTAGAGGAACTACATGCTAGTCTCTACCGGGAACCACCTAGAGGCCGTTAGAGGAACTACAATCTAGTCTCTACCTGGAACCAACTAGAGGCCGTTAGAGGAACAACATTCTAGTCTGTACCGGGAACCACCTAGAGGCCGTTAGAGGAACTACATGCTCGTCTCTACCGGGAACCACCTAGAGGCCGTTAGCGGGACTACATGCTAGTCTCTACCGGGAACCACCTAGAGGCCATTAGAGGAAATACATGCTAGTCTCTACCGTGAACCACCTAGAGGCCGTTAGAGGAACTACATGCTAGTCTCTACCCTGAACCACCTAGAGGCCGTTAGAGGAACTATATGCTAGTCTCTATCGGGAACCACCTAGAGGCCGTTAGAGGAACTACATGCTAGTCTCTACCGTGATCCACCTAGAGGCCGTTAGAGGAACTATTTGCTAGTCTCTATCGGGAACCACCTAGAGGCCATTAGAGGAACTACATGCTAGTCTCTACCGTGATCCACCTAGAGGCCGTTAGAGGAACTACATGCTAGTCTCTACCGGGAACCACCTAGAGGCCGTTAGAGGAACTACATGCTAGTCTCCACAGTGAACCACCTAGAGGCTGTTAGAGGAACTACATGCTAGTCTCTACCGGGAACCACCTAGAGGCCGTTACAGGAACTACATGCTAGTCTCTACCCTGAACCACCTAGAGGCCATTAGAGGAACTACATGCTAGTCTCTACCTGAAACCACCTAGAGGCCGTTAGAGGAACTACATGCTAGTCTCTACCGGGAACCACCTAGAGGCCGTTAGAGGAACTACATGCTAGTCTCTACCGGGAACCCCCTAGAGGCCGTTAGAGGAACTACATGCTAGTCTGTACCGGGAACCACCTAGAGGCCATTAGAGGAACTACATGCTTGTCTCTACCGGGAACCACCTAGAGGCCGTTAGAGGAACTACATGCTAGTCTCTACCCTGAACCACCTACCCTGAACCACCTAGAGGCCGTTAGAGGAACTATTGCTAGTCTCTACCGGGAACCACCTAGAGGCCGTTAGAGGAACTACAAGCTAGTCTCTACCGGGAACCACCTAGAGGCCGTTAGTGGAACTACAAGCTAGTCTCCACCAGGAACCAACTAGAGGCCGTTAGAAGAACTACATGCTAGTCTCTACAGGGAACCACCTAGAGGCCGTTAGAATAACTACATGCTTGTCTCGACCCTGAACCATCTAGAGGCCGTTAGAGGAACTACATGCTAGTCTCTACCCTGAACCACCTAGAGGCCGTTAGAGGAACTACATGCTAGTCTCTACCGTGAACCACCTAGAGGCCGTTAGAGGAACTACATGCTAGTCTCTACCCTGAACCACCTAGAGGCCGTTAGAGGAACTACATGCTAGTCTCTACCGTGAACCACCTAGAGGCCGTTAGAGGAACTACATGCTAGTCTCTACCGTGAACCACCTAGAGGCCGTTAGAGGAACTACATGCTAGTCTCTACCGGGAACCAACTAGAGGCCGTTAGAGGAACTACAAGCTAGTCTCTACCGGGAACAACCTAGAGGCCGTTAGAGGAACTACAAGCTAGTCTCCACCGTGAACCACCTAGAGGCCGTTAGAGGAACTACATGCTAGTCTCCACAGTGAACCACCTAGAGGCCGTTAGAGGAACTACATGCTAGTCTCTACTGGGAACCACCTAGAGGCCGTTAGAGGAACTACATGCAAGTCTCTACCGGGAACCACCTAGAGGCCGTTAGTGGAACTACAAGCTAGTCTCTACCGGGAACCAACTAGAGGCCGTTAGAGGAACTACATGCTAGTCTCTACCGGGAACCAACTAGAGGCCGTTAGAGGAACTACATGCTAGTCTCTACCGGGAACCACCTTGAGGCTGTTAGAGGAACTACATGCTGGTCTCTACCGGGAACCACCTAGAGGCCGTTAGAGGAACTATATGCTAGTCTCTACCGGGAACAACCTAGAGGCCGTTAGAGGAACTACATGCTAGTCTCTACCGGGAACCACCTAGAGGCCGTTAGAGGAACTACATGCTAGTCTCTACCGGGAACCACCTATAGGCCGTTAGAGGAACTACATGCTAGTCTCCACAGTGAACCACCTAGAGGCTGTTAGAGGAACTACATGCTAGTCTCTACCGGGAACCACCTAGAGGCCGTTACAGGAACTACATGCTAGTCACTACTGGGAACCACCTAGAGGCCGTTAGATGAACTACATGCTAGTCTCTACCGTGAACCACCTACAGGCCGTTAGAGGAACTACATGCTAGTCTCTACCGGGAACCACCTAGAGACCGTTAGAGGAACTACATGCTAGTCTCTACCGGGAACCACCTAGAGGCCGTTAGAGGAACTACATGCTAGTCTCTACCCTGAACCATCTAGAGGCCGTTAGAGGAACTACATGCGAGTCTCTACCGGGAACCACCTAGAGGCCGTTAGAATAACTACATGCTTGTCTCTACCCTGAACCACCTAGAGGCCGTTAGAGGAACTACATGCTAGTCTCTACCCTGAACCACCTAGAGGCCGTTAGAGGAACTACATGCTAGTCTCTACCGTGAACCACCTAGAGGCCGTTAGAGGAACTACATGCTAGTCTCTACCCTGAACCACCTAGAGGCCGTTAGAGGAACTACATGCTAGTCTCTACCGTGAACCACCTAGAGGCCGTTAGAGGAACTACATGCTAGTCTCTACCGTGAACCACCTAGAGGCCGTTAGAGGAACTACATGCTAGTCTCTACCGGGAACCACCTAGAGGCCGTTAGAGGAACTACATGCTAGTCTCTACCGGGAACCACCTAGAGGCCGTTACAGGAACTACATGCTAGTCTCTACCCTGAACCACCTAGAGGCCATTAGAGGAACTACATGCTAGTCTCTACCTGAAACCACCTAGAGGCCGTTAGAGGAACTACATGCTAGTCTCTACCGGGAACCACCTAGAGGCCGTTAGAGGAACTACATGCTAGTCTCTACCGGGAACCCCCTAGAGGCCGTTAGAGGAACTACATGCTAGTCTGTACCGGGAACCACCTAGAGGCCATTAGAGGAACTACATGCTTGTCTCTACCGGGAACCACCTAGAGGCCGTTAGAGGAACTACATGCTAGTCTCTACCCTGAACCACCTACCCTGAACCACCTAGAGGCCGTTAGAGGAACTATTGCTAGTCTCTACCGGGAACCACCTAGAGGCCGTTAGAGGAACTACAAGCTAGTCTCTACCGGGAACCACCTAGAGGCCGTTAGTGGAACTACAAGCTAGTCTCCACCAGGAACCAACTAGAGGCCGTTAGAAGAACTACATGCTAGTCTCTACAGGGAACCACCTAGAGGCCGTTAGAATAACTACATGCTTGTCTCGACCCTGAACCATCTAGAGGCCGTTAGAGGAACTACATGCTAGTCTCTACCCTGAACCACCTAGAGGCCGTTAGAGGAACTACATGCTAGTCTCTACCGTGAACCACCTAGAGGCCGTTAGAGGAACTACATGCTAGTCTCTACCCTGAACCACCTAGAGGCCGTTAGAGGAACTACATGCTAGTCTCTACCGTGAACCACCTAGAGGCCGTTAGAGGAACTACATGCTAGTCTCTACCGTGAACCACCTAGAGGCCGTTAGAGGAACTACATGCTAGTCTCTACCGGGAACCAACTAGAGGCCGTTAGAGGAACTACAAGCTAGTCTCTACCGGGAACAACCTAGAGGCCGTTAGAGGAACTACAAGCTAGTCTCCACCGTGAACCACCTAGAGGCCGTTAGAGGAACTACATGCTAGTCTCCACAGTGAACCACCTAGAGGCCGTTAGAGGAACTACATGCTAGTCTCTACTGGGAACCACCTAGAGGCCGTTAGAGGAACTACATGCAAGTCTCTACCGGGAACCACCTAGAGGCCGTTAGTGGAACTACAAGCTAGTCTCTACCGGGAACCAACTAGAGGCCGTTAGAGGAACTACATGCTAGTCTCTACCGGGAACCAACTAGAGGCCGTTAGAGGAACTACATGCTAGTCTCTACCGGGAACCACCTGAGGCTGTTAGAGGAACTACATGCTGGTCTCTACCGGGAACCACCTAGAGGCCGTTAGAGGAACTATATGCTAGTCTCTACCGGGAACAACCTAGAGGCCGTTAGAGGAACTACATGCTAGTCTCTACCGGGAACCACCTAGAGGCCGTTAGAGGAACTACATGCTAGTCTCTACCGGGAACCACCTATAGGCCGTTAGAGGAACTACATGCTAGTCTCCACAGTGAACCACCTAGAGGCTGTTAGAGGAACTACATGCTAGTCTCTACCGGGAACCACCTAGAGGCCGTTACAGGAACTACATGCTAGTCACTACTGGGAACCACCTAGAGGCCGTTAGATGAACTACATGCTAGTCTCTACCGTGAACCACCTACAGGCCGTTAGAGGAACTACATGCTAGTCTCTACCGGGAACCACCTAGAGACCGTTAGAGGAACTACATGCTAGTCTCTACCGGGAACCACCTAGAGGCCGTTAGAGGAACTACATGCTAGTCTCTACCCTGAACCATCTAGAGGCCGTTAGAGGAACTACATGCGAGTCTCTACCGGGAACCACCTAGAGGCCGTTAGAATAACTACATGCTTGTCTCTACCCTGAACCACCTAGAGGCCGTTAGAGGAACTACATGCTAGTCTCTACCCTGAACCACCTAGAGGCCGTTAGAGGAACTACATGCTAGTCTCTACCGTGAACCACCTAGAGGCCGTTAGAGGAACTACATGCTAGTCTCTACCCTGAACCACCTAGAGGCCGTTAGAGGAACTACATGCTAGTCTCTACCGTGAACCACCTAGAGGCCGTTAGAGGAACTACATGCTAGTCTCTACCGTGAACCACCTAGAGGCCGTTAGAGGAACTACATGCTAGTCTCTACCGGGAACCAACTAGAGGCCGTTAGAGGAACTACAAGCTAGTCTCTACCGGGAACCACCTAGAGGCCGTTAGAGGAACTACAAGCTAGTCTCCACCGTGAACCACCTAGAGGCCGTTAGAGGAACTACATGCTAGTCTCCACAGTGAACCACCTAGAGGCCGTTAGAGGAACTACATGCTAGTCTCTACCCTGAACCACCTAGAGGCCGTTAGAGGAACTACATGCTAGTCTCTACCGTGAACCACCTAGAGGCCGTTAGAGGAACTACATGCTAGTCTCTACCCTGAACCACCTAGAGGCCGTTAGAGGAACTACATGCTAGTCTCTACCGTGAACCACCTAGAGGCCGTTAGAGGAACTACATGCTAGTCTCTACCGTGAACCACCTAGAGGCCGTTAGAGGAACTACATGCTAGTCTCTACCGGGAACCAACTAGAGGCCGTTAGAGGAACTACAAGCTAGTCTCTACCGGGAACCACCTAGAGGCCGTTAGAGGAACTACAAGCTAGTCTCCACCGTGAACCACCTAGAGGCCGTTAGAGGAACTACATGCTAGTCTCCACAGTGAACCACCTAGAGGCCGTTAGAGGAACTACATGCTAGTCTCTACCGGGAACCACCTAGAGGCCGTTAGAGGAACTACATGCTAGTCTCTACCGGGAACCACCTAGAGGCCGTTAGTGGAACTACAAGCTAGTCTCTACCGGGAACCACCTAGAGGCCGTTAGAGGAACTACATGCTAGTCTCTACCGGGAACCACCTTGAGGCTGTTAGAGGAACTACATGCTGGTCTCTACCGGGAACCACCTAGAGGCCGTTAGAGGAACTATATGCTAGTCTCTACCGGGAACCACCTAGAGGCCGTTAGAGGAACTACATGCTAGTCTCTACCGGGAACCACCTAGAGGCCGTTAGAGGAACTACAATCTAGTCTCTACCTGGAACCAACTAGAGGCCGTTAGAGGAACTACAATCTAGTCTGTACCGGGAACCACCTAGAGGCCGTTAGAGGAACTACATGCTAGTCTCTACCGTGATCCACCTAGAGGCCGTTAGAGGAACTATATGCTAGTCTCTATCGGGAACCACCTAGAGGCCATTAGAGGAACTACATGCTAGTCTCTACCGGGAACCACCTAGAGGCCGTTAGAGGAACTACATGCTAGTCTCTACCGGGAACCACCTAGAGGCCGTTAGAGGAACTACATGCTAGTCTCTACCGGGAACCACCTAGAGGCCGTTAGAGGAACTACATGCTAGTCTCTACCGGGAACCACCTAGAGGCCGTTAGAGGAACTACATGCTTGTCTGTACCGGGAACCACCTAGAGGCCATTAGAGGAACTACATGCTAGTCTCTACCGGGAACCACCTAGAGGCCGTTAGAGGAACTACATGCTAGTCTCTACCCTGAACCACCTACCCTGAACCACCTAGAGGCCGTTAGAGGAACTATAGCTAGTCTCTACCGGGAACCACCCAGAGGCCGTTAGAATAACTACATGCTTGTCTCTACCCTGAACCACCTAGAGGCCGTTAGAGGAACTACATGCTAGTCTCTACCCTGAACCACCTAGAGGCCGTTAGAGGAACTACATGCTAGTCTCTACCGTGAACCACCTAGAGGCCGTTAGAGGAACTACATGCTAGTCTCTACCCTGAACCACCTAGAGGCCGTTAGAGGAACTACATGCTAGTCTCTACCGTGAACCACCTAGAGGCCGTTAGAGGAACTACATGCTAGTCTCTACCGTGAACCACCTAGAGGCCGTTAGAGGAACTACATGCTAGTCTCTACCGGGAACCAACTAGAGGCCGTTAGAGGAACTACAAGCTAGTCTCTACCGGGAACCACCTAGAGGCCGTTAGAGGAACTACAAGCTAGTCTCCACCGTGAACCACCTAGAGGCCGTTAGAGGAACTACATGCTAGTCTCCACAGTGAACCACCTAGAGGCCGTTAGAGGAACTACATGCTAGTCTCTACCCTGAACCACCTAGAGGCCGTTAGAGGAACTACATGCTAGTCTCTACCGTGAACCACCTAGAGGCCGTTAGAGGAACTACATGCTAGTCTCTACCCTGAACCACCTAGAGGCCGTTAGAGGAACTACATGCTAGTCTCTACCGTGAACCACCTAGAGGCCGTTAGAGGAACTACATGCTAGTCTCTACCGTGAACCACCTAGAGGCCGTTAGAGGAACTACATGCTAGTCTCTACCGGGAACCAACTAGAGGCCGTTAGAGGAACTACAAGCTAGTCTCTACCGGGAACCACCTAGAGGCCGTTAGAGGAACTACAAGCTAGTCTCCACCGTGAACCACCTAGAGGCCGTTAGAGGAACTACATGCTAGTCTCCACAGTGAACCACCTAGAGGCCGTTAGAGGAACTACATGCTAGTCTCTACCGGGAACCACCTAGAGGCCGTTAGAGGAACTACATGCTAGTCTCTACCGGGAACCACCTAGAGGCCGTTAGTGGAACTACAAGCTAGTCTCTACCGGGAACCACCTAGAGGCCGTTAGAGGAACTACATGCTAGTCTCTACCGGGAACCACCTTGAGGCTGTTAGAGGAACTACATGCTGGTCTCTACCGGGAACCACCTAGAGGCCGTTAGAGGAACTATATGCTAGTCTCTACCGGGAACCACCTAGAGGCCGTTAGAGGAACTACATGCTAGTCTCTACCGGGAACCACCTAGAGGCCGTTAGAGGAACTACAATCTAGTCTCTACCTGGAACCAACTAGAGGCCGTTAGAGGAACTACAATCTAGTCTGTACCGGGAACCACCTAGAGGCCGTTAGAGGAACTACATGCTAGTCTCTACCGTGATCCACCTAGAGGCCGTTAGAGGAACTATATGCTAGTCTCTATCGGGAACCACCTAGAGGCCATTAGAGGAACTACATGCTAGTCTCTACCGGGAACCACCTAGAGGCCGTTAGAGGAACTACATGCTAGTCTCTACCGGGAACCACCTAGAGGCCGTTAGAGGAACTACATGCTAGTCTCTACCGGGAACCTCCTAGAGGCCGTTAGAGGAACTACATGCTAGTCTCTACCGGGAACCACCTAGAGGCCGTTAGAGGAACTACATGCTTGTCTGTACCGGGAACCACCTAGAGGCCATTAGAGGAACTACATGCTAGTCTCTACCGGGAACCACCTAGAGGCCGTTAGAGGAACTACATGCTAGTCTCTACCCTGAACCACCTACCCTGAACCACCTAGAGGCCGTTAGAGGAACTATAGCTAGTCTCTACCGGGAACCACCTAGAGGCCGTTAGAGGAACTACATGCTAGTCTCTACCGTGAACCACCTAGAGGCCGTTAGAGGAACTACATGCTAGTCTCTACCCTGAACCACCTAGAGGCCGTTAGAGGAACTACATGCTAGTCTCTACCGTGAACCACCTAGAGGCCGTTAGAGGAACTACATGCTAGTCTCTACCCTGAACCACCTAGAGGCCGTTAGAGGAACTACATGCTAGTCTCTACCGTGAACCACCTAGAGGCCGTTAGAGGAACTACATGCTAGTCTCTACCGTGAACCACCTAGAGGCCGTTAGAGGAACTACATGCTAGTCTCTACCGGGAACCAACTAGAGGCCGTTAGAGGAACTACAAGCTAGTCTCTACCGGGAACCACCTAGAGGCCGTTAGAGGAACTACAAGCTAGTCTCCACCGTGAACCACCTAGAGGCCGTTAGAGGAACTACATGCTAGTCTCCACAGTGAACCACCTAGAGGCCGTTAGAGGAACTACATGCTAGTCTCTTCCGGGAACCACCTAGAGGCCGTTAGAGGAACTACATGCTAGTCTCTACCGGGAACCACCTAGAGGCCGTTAGTGGAACTACAAGCTAGTCTCTACCGGGAACCACCTAGAGGCCGTTAGAGGAACTACATGCTAGTCTCTACCGGGAACCACCTTGAGGCTGTTAGAGGAACTACATGCTGGTCTCTACCGGGAACCACCTAGAGGCCGTTAGAGGAACTATATGCTAGTCTCTACCGGGAACCACCTAGAGGCCGTTAGAGGAACTACATGCTAGTCTCTACCGGGAACCACCTAGAGGCCGTTAGAGGAACTACAATCTAGTCTCTACCTGGAACCAACTAGAGGCCGTTAGAGGAACTACAATCTAGTCTGTACCGGGAACCACCTAGAGGCCGTTAGAGGAACTACATGCTAGTCTCTACCGGGAACCACCTAGAGGCCGTTAGCGGGACTACATGCTAGTCTCTACCGGGAACCACCTAGAGGCCATTAGAGGAACTACATGCTAGTCTCTACCGTGATCCACCTAGAGGCCGTTAGAGGAACTACATGCTAGTCTCTACCGGAAACCACCTAGAGGCCGTTAGAGGAACTACATGCTAGTCTCTACCGTGAACCACCTAGAGGCCGTTAGAGGAACTATATGCTAGTCTCTATCAGGAACCACCTAGAGGCCGTTAGAGGAACTACATGCTAGTCTCTACCGTGATCCACCTAGAGGCCGTTAGAGGAACTATATGCTAGTCTCTATCGGGAACCACCTAGAGGCCATTAGAGGAACTACATGCTAGTCTCTACCGGGAACCACCTAGAGGCCGTTAGAGGAACTACATGCTAGTCTCTACCGGGAACCACCTAGAGGCCGTTAGAGGAACTACATGCTAGTCTCTACCGGGAACCACCTAGAGGCCGTTAGAGGAACTACATGCTAGTCTCTACCGGGAACCACCTAGAGGCCGTTAGAGGAACTACATGCTTGTCTGTACCGGGAACCACCTAGAGGCCATTAGAGGAACTACATGCTAGTCTCTACCGGGAACCACCTAGAGGCCGTTAGAGGAACTACATGCTAGTCTCTACCCTGAACCACCTACCCTGAACCACCTAGAGGCCGTTAGAGGAACTATAGCTAGTCTCTACCGGGAACCACCTAGAGGCCGTTAGAGGAACTACATGCTAGTCTCTACCGTGAACCACCTAGAGGCCGTTAGAGGAACTACATGCTAGTCTCTACCGGGAACCACCTAGAGGCCGTTAGAGGAACTACATGCTAGTCTCTACCGTGATCCACCTAGAGGCCGTTAGAGGAACTACATGCTAGTCTCTGCCGGGAACCACCTAGAGGCCGTTAGAGGAACTACAATCTAGTCTCTACCTGGAACCAACTAGAGGCCGTTAGAGGAACTACATGCTAGTATGTACCGGGAACCACCTAGAGGCCGTTAGAGGAACTACATGCTAGTCTCTACCGGGAACCACCTAGAGGCCGTTAGCGGGACTACATGCTAGTCTCTACCGGGAACCACCTAGAGGCCATTAGAGGAACTACATGCTAGTCTCTACCGTGATCCACCTAGAGGCCGTTAGTGGAACTATATGCTAGTCTCTACCGGAAACCACCTAGAGGCCGTTAGAGGAACTACATGCTAGTCTCTACCGGAAACCACCTAGAGGCCGTTAGAGGAACTACATGCTAGTCTCTACCGTGAACCACCTAGAGGCCGTTAGAGGAACTATATGCTAGTCTCTATCGGGAACCACCTAGAGGCCGTTAGAGGAACTACATGCTAGTCTCTACCGGGAACCATCTAGAGGCCGTTAGAGGAACTACATGGTAGTCTCTACCCTGAACCACCTAGAGGCCGTTAGAGGAACTACATGCGAGTCTCTACCGGTAACCACCTAGAGGCCGTTAGAGGAACTACATGCTAGTCTCTACCGGGAACCACCTAGAGGCCATTAGAGGAACTACATGCTAGTCTCTACCGGGAACCACCTAGAGGCCGTTAGAGGAACTACATGCTAGTCTCTACCCTGAACCACCTACCCTGAACCACCTAGAGGCCGTTAGAGGAACTATAGCTAGTCTCTACCGGGAACCACCTAGAGGCCGTTAGAGGAACTACATGCTAGTCTCTACCGTGAACCACCTAGAGGCCGTTAGAGGAACTACATGCTAGTCTCTACCCTGAACCACCTAGAGGCCGTTAGAGGAACTACATGCTAGTCTCTACCGTGAACCACCTAGAGGCCGTTAGAGGAACTACATGCTAGTCTCTACCCTGAACCACCTAGAGGCCGTTAGAGGAACTACATGCTAGTCTCTACCGTGAACCACCTAGAGGCCGTTAGAGGAACTACATGCTAGTCTCTACCGTGAACCACCTAGAGGCCGTTAGAGGAACTACATGCTAGTCTCTACCGGGAACCAACTAGAGGCCGTTAGAGGAACTACAAGCTAGTCTCTACCGGGAACCACCTAGAGGCCATTAGAGGAACTACATGCTAGTCTCTACCGTGATCCACCTAGAGGCCGTTAGAGGAACTACATGCTAGTCTCTACCGGAAACCACCTAGAGGCCGTTAGAGGAACTACATGCTAGTCTCTACCGTGAACCACCTAGAGGCCGTTAGAGGAACTATATGCTAGTCTCTATCAGGAACCACCTAGAGGCCGTTAGAGGAACTACATGCTAGTCTCTACCGTGATCCACCTAGAGGCCGTTAGAGGAACTATATGCTAGTCTCTATCGGGAACCACCTAGAGGCCATTAGAGGAACTACATGCTAGTCTCTACCGGGAACCACCTAGAGGCCGTTAGAGGAACTACATGCTAGTCTCTACCGGGAACCACCTAGAGGCCGTTAGAGGAACTACATGCTAGTCTCTACCGGGAACCACCTAGAGGCCGTTAGAGGAACTACATGCTAGTCTCTACCGGGAACCACCTAGAGGCCGTTAGAGGAACTACATGCTTGTCTGTACCGGGAACCACCTAGAGGCCATTAGAGGAACTACATGCTAGTCTCTACCGGGAACCACCTAGAGGCCGTTAGAGGAACTACATGCTAGTCTCTACCCTGAACCACCTACCTGAACCACCTAGAGGCCGTTAGAGGAACTATAGCTAGTCTCTACCGGGAACCACCTAGAGGCCGTTAGAGGAACTACATGCTAGTCTCTACCGTGAACCACCTAGAGGCCGTTAGAGGAACTACATGCTAGTCTCCACAGTGAACCACCTAGAGGCCGTTAGAGGAACTACATGCTAGTCTCTACCGGGAACCACCTAGAGGCCGTTAGAGGAACTACATGCTAGTCTCTACCGGGAACCACCTAGAGGCCGTTAGTGGAACTACAAGCTAGTCTCTACCGGGAACCACCTAGAGGCCGTTAGAGGAACTACATGCTAGTCTCTACCGGGAACCACCTTGAGGCTGTTAGAGGAACTACATGCTGGTCTCTACCGGGAACCACCTAGAGGCCGTTAGAGGAACTATATGCTAGTCTCTACCGGGAACCACCTAGAGGCCGTTAGAGGAACTACATGCTAGTCTCTACCGGGAACCACCTAGAGGCCGTTAGAGGAACTACAATCTAGTCTCTACCTGGAACCAACTAGAGGCCGTTAGAGGAACTACAATCTAGTCTGTACCGGGAACCACCTAGAGGCCGTTAGAGGAACTACATGCTAGTCTCTACCGGGAACCACCTAGAGGCCGTTAGCGGGACTACATGCTAGTCTCTACCGGGAACCACCTAGAGGCCATTAGAGGAACTACATGCTAGTCTCTACCGTGATCCACCTAGAGGCCGTTAGAGGAACTACATGCTAGTCTCTACCGGAAACCACCTAGAGGCCGTTAGAGGAACTACATGCTAGTCTCTACCGTGAACCACCTAGAGGCCGTTAGAGGAACTATATGCTAGTCTCTATCGGGAACCACCTAGAGGCCGTTAGAGGAACTACATGCTAGTCTCTACCGTGATCCACCTAGAGGCCGTCAGAGGAACTATATGCTAGTCTCTATCGGGAACCACCTAGAGGCCATTAGAGGAACTACATGCTAGTCTCTACCGGGAACCACCTAGAGGCCGTTAGAGGAACTACATGCTAGTCTCTACCGGGAACCACCTAGAGGCCGTTAGAGGAACTACATGCTAGTCTCTACCGGGAACCACCTAGAGGCCGTTAGAGGAACTACATGCTAGTCTCTACCGGGAACCACCTAGAGGCCGTTAGAGGAACTACATGCTTGTCTGTACCGGGAACCACCTAGAGGCCATTAGAGGAACTACATGCTAGTCTCTACCGGGAACCACCTAGAGGCCGTTAGAGGAACTACATGCTAGTCTCTACCCTGAACCACCTACCCTGAACCACCTAGAGGCCGTTAGAGGAACTATAGCTAGTCTCTACCGGGAACCACCTAGAGGCCGTTAGAGGAACTACATGCTAGTCTCTACCGTGAACCACCTAGAGGCCGTTAGAGGAACTACATGCTAGTCTCTACCGGGAACCACCTAGAGGCCGTTAGAGGAACTACATGCTAGTCTCTACCGTGATCCACCTAGAGGCCGTTAGAGGAACTACATGCTAGTCTCTGCCGGGAACCACCTAGAGGCCGTTAGAGGAACTACAATCTAGTCTCTACCTGGAACCAACTAGAGGCCGTTAGAGGAACTACATGCTAGTATGTACCGGGAACCACCTAGAGGCCGTTAGAGGAACTACATGCTAGTCTCTACCGGGAACCACCTAGAGGCCGTTAGCGGGACTACATGCTAGTCTCTACCGGGAACCACCTAGAGGCCATTAGAGGAACTACATGCTAGTCTCTACCGTGATCCACCTAGAGGCCGTTAGAGGAACTATATACTAGTCTCTACCAGAAACCACCTAGAGGCCGTTAGAGGAACTACATGCTAGTCTCTACCGGAAACCACCTAGAGGCCGTTAGAGGAACTACATGCTA
>JANIIK010001512.1:20000-30000 GCA_027704905.1 Muraenolepis orangiensis | reverse complement strand
GTGTACTGTCTGTACTGTGTGTCTGTCAGTACTGTGTGTGTCTGTCAGTATAGCTCAGGAGGTAGAGCGGTCACCTCACAACCGAAAGGACGCTGGTTTGATCCCCGCCTCCTCCTCCTAAAAGCTGTGGAGGTGTCCTTGAGCAAGACCTCCTAACCCTAACTGCTCCTGACCTGCTGGCTGTCTCCTTGATGGCTGTCTCCTTGATGGCTGACTCCTCCTCGGTGTATGAATGGTGATGTGAGGACTTTACATGACTTGTAAAGCGCTTTGGATAAAATCGCTATATAAAAGCCGGCATTATTATTATTACTGTGTGTGTACTCTGTGTGTACTCTGTGTCTGTACTAAGCACCCTCCTTTTCATCACTCACCACCCTCCTCTTCATTACTCACCACCCTCCTCTTCATCACTTACCCTCCTCTTCATCACTTACCACCCTCTTCATCACCCACAACTCTCATCTTCATCACTTACCCTCCTCTTCATCACTCACCAACCTCCTCTTCATCACTCATCTTCATGACTTACCGTCCTCTTCATCACCCGCCACCCTCCTCTTCATCACTACCCACCCTCCTCTTCATCACTAACCACCCTCCTCTTCATCACTAACCACCCTCCTCTTCATCACTCACCACCCTCCTCTTCATCACTCCTTTTTATCACTCACCACCCTCCTCTTCATCACTCACCACCCTCCTCTTAATCACTCACCACCCTCCTCTTCATCACTCACCACCCACCTCTTCATCACTCACCACCCACCTCTTCATCACTAACAACCCTCCTCTTCATCACTCACCACCCACCTCTTCATCACTCACCACCCTCCTCTTCATCACTCATCTTCATGACTTACCGTCCTCTTCATCACCCGCCACCCTCCTCTTCATCACTACCCACCCTCCTCTTCATCACTAACCACCCTCCTCTTCATCACTCACCACCCTCCTCTTCATCACTCCTTTTTATCACTCACCACCCTCCTCTTCATCACCCGCCACCCTCCTCTTCATCACTACCCACCCTCCTCTTCATCACTCACCACCCTCCTTTTTATCACTCACCACCCTCCTCTTCATCACCCGCCACCCTCCTCTTCATCACTACCCACCCTTCTCTTCATCACTAACCACCCTCCTCTTCATCACTAACCACCCTCCTCTTCATCACTCACCACCCTCCTCTTCATCACTCACCACCCTCCTCTTCATCACTCCTTTTTATCACTCACCACCCTCCTCTTCATCACTCACCACCCACCTCTTCATCACTAACAACCCTCCTCTTCATCACTCACCACCCACCTCTTTATCACTCCTCTTCATCACTAACCACCCTTCTCTTCATGACTCACCACCCTCCTCTTCGTCACTCACCAGCCTCCTCTTCATCACTCACCACCCTCTTCTTCATCACTAACAACCCTCCTCTTCGTCACTCACCAGCCTCCTCTTCATCACTCACCACCCTCCTCTTCGTCACTCACCACCACCCTCTTCATCACTCACCACCCTCCTCTTCATCACTCACCCCCCATCCTCTTCAGCACTCACCACCCTCCTCTTCATCACTCACCACCCTCCTCTTCATCACTAACCACCCTCCTCTTCATCACTCACCACCCTCCTCTTCATCACTCCTTTTTATCACTCACCACCCTCCTCTTCATCACTCACCACCCTCCTCTTCATCACTCACCACCCACCTCTTCATCACTAACAACCCTCCTCTTCACCACCTCTTTATCACTCCTCTTCATCACTAACCACCCTTCTCTTCATGACTCACCACCCTCCTCTTCGTCACTCACCAGCCTCCTCTTCATCACTCACCACCCTCTTCTTCATCACTAACAACCCTCCTCTTCGTCACTCACCAGCCTCCTCTTCATCACTCACCACCCTCCTCTTCGTCACTCACCACCACCCTCTTCATCACTCACCACCCTCCTCTTCATCACTCACCCCCCATCCTCTTCATCACTCACCCCCCATCCTCTTCAGCACTCACCACCCTCCTCTTCATCACTCACCACCCACCTCTTCATCACTAACAACCCTCCTCTTCATCACTCACCACCCACCTCTTCATCACTAACAACCCTCCTCTTCATCACTCACCACCCACCTCTTCATAGGCCGTTCCCGGTAGGGGAACGGCCCGGGTTCTCAGAGGGCCGGCGGGAGCACAGGGAGTCTGGGTCGCTAGCAGTAAACACCTCCACACCAGCAACACCAGGAGGAGAGAGGAGGGAGGAGGAGAGTGAGAGGGAGGAGGAGGGAGGAGGAGAGAGGGAGGGAGGAGAAGAGTGGGAGGGAGGAGAGAGGAGGGAGGAGGAGAGAGGAGGGAGGAGGAGAGTGGGAGGGAGGAGAAGAGAGGAGGGAGGAGGAGAGAGGGAGGGAGGAGGAGAGTGGGAGGGAGGAGAGAGGAGGGAGGAGGAGAGTGGGAGGGAGGAGGAGAGAGGAGGGAGGAGGAGAGAGGAGGGAGGAGGAGAGGGAGGGAGGAGGAGAGAGGAGGAGGGGAGGGAGGAGGAGAGAGGAGGGAGGAGGAGGGAGGAGGAGGAGAGAGGAGGGAGGAGAGTGGGAGGGAGGAGGAGAGAGGAGGGAGGAGGAGGGAGGAGAAGAGAGGAGGGAGGAGGAGAGTGGGAGGGGGAGGGAGGGATAACTGGTCACACACACAGGGACACACCCTGACACACACACACACACACAGACTGACTGAGGACACACACAGGGACACACCCTGAGACACACACACACACAGACCTGCCAAGACAGAGACTCTCTCTCTCTCTCTCTCTCTCTCTCTCTCTCTCTCTCTCTCTCTCTCTCTCTCTTTTCACACAGAACTCTCTCTCTCTCGTGGGAGGGGGAGGGAGGGGGAGGAGAGAGGGAGGGAGGAGGAGAGTGGGAGGGAGGAGGAGAGAGGAGGGAGGAGGAGAGTGGGAGTGAGGAGAGGAGGAGAGTGGGAGGGAGGGGAGAGAGGAGGGAGGAGGAGAGTGAGAGGGAGGAGGAGGGAGGAGGAGAGAGGGAGGGAGGAGGAGAGTGGGAGGGAGGAGAGAGGAGGGAGGAGGAGAGTGGGAGGGAGGAGAAGAGAGGAGGGAGGAGGAGAGAGGGAGGGAGGAGGAGAGGGGAGGGAGGAGGAGAGAGGGAGGGAGGAGGAGAGAGGGAGGGAGGAGGAGAGTGGGAGGGAGGAGGAGAGGGGAGGGAGGAGGAGGGAGGAGGAGAGAGGAGGGAGGAGGAGAGTGGGAGGGAGGAGGAGGGAGGAGGAGAGAGGGAGGGAGGAGGTGAGTGGGAGGGAGGAGGAGAGAGGAGGGAGGAGGAGAGAGGAGGGAGGAGGAGAGTGGGAGGGAGGAGGAGAGAGGAGGGAGGAGGAGAGTGGGAGGGAGGAGGAGAGAGGAGGGAGGAGGAGGGAGGAGAAGAGAGGAGGGAGGAGGAGAGTGGGAGGGGGAGGGAGGGATAACTGGTCTAAAACAGTGAGGGGAACTGGGGGGGAAATGGTTTCAGACCAGGGGGAGGTGGATGTGATGTCACACACATGACTTCCTGTTCTCCCCCCGGGGATAGAGAATGCTCTGAAAACAGACACGAAAGACCACCCAATCAGAAGCTCTGCTGCGTGGTGTGTGTGTGTGTGTGGGGGGGGGGGGAGAGAGAGAGAGAGAGAGAGAGAGAGAGAGAGAGAGAGAGAGAGAGAGAGGAGAGAGAGAGAGAGAGAGAGAGAGAGAGATAGAGCGTGTGTTCAAGCGTTGAAGTGTCTGTTTTCCGTAATGTGTGTGTCCACATGTGTGTGCTTGTAGCGTGTGTGTGTGTGTGTGTGTGTGTGTGTGTGTGTGTTTAGAGAGAGAGAGAGAGAGAGAGAGAGAGAGAGAGAGAGAGAGAGAGAGAGAGAGAGAGAGAGAGAGAGAGAGAGAGAGAGTATGGTGTTACAAATGGAGAATAAACATCTTGTCTCTTGTATCTTGTACTTCCTCTGAAAACTTTTCACACAGAACTCTCTCTCTCTCTCTCTCTCTCTCTCTCTCTCTCTCTCTCTCTCAGTATCTTCCCTGCTACCTTTTTTCTCGTGTTTCAAGAGTGAAATCATACAGCACACACACACACACACACACACACACACACACACACACACACACACACACACACACACACACACACACACACACACACACACACACACACATGACACGTAAACACTGTGTTGTGTCTCTGTGTAATTCTGCTTTGAAAGACTTCTCTGTAAGTGGGGATTTAGCGCCCCCTGGTGCTGCCTGGTGGAAACGTTGACTCATGGTTTGGTCAGAATCAGAAAGTGGTTTCTTGCCGTATAGCGTTGGAGAAACACGGATAGGAATTAGACACGGGGGTCCGGAGCAACACAGGAACGTGAAAAACAAAACAGGACGGACAAGGCAACACAATGCAACACAAGTCCTGTGCAAAGTTAGCATTTAAAAATATAAGTCTCAATATAAGTATAAGTATGAATATGAGTATTAGTCTGTATGTGTGTGTGTTTGAGGGCTGGGTCCGGTGGGGGGAGCCTCCTGCTGGAGGGGAGAGGAGCAGAGAGACTGGGGTCTGAGGGGTGAGAGGAGGGGAGAGGAGGGGAGAGACTGGGGCCTGAGGGGTGAGAGGAGGGGAGAGGAGCAGAGAGACTGGGGCCTGGGTGAGAGGAGGGGAGAGGAGCAGAGAGACTGGGGTCTGGGTGAGAGGAGGCGAGCGGAGCAGAGAGACTGGTGCCTGAGGGGTGAGAGGAGGGGAGAGGAGCAGAGAGACTGGGGCCTGAGGGGTGAGAGGAGGGGAGAGGAGCAGAGAGACTGGGGCCTGAGTGAGAGGAGGGGAGAGGAGCAGAGAGACTGGGGTCTGAGTGAGAGGAGGGGAGAAGAGCAGAGAGACTGGGGCCTGAGGGGTGAGAGGAGGGGAGAGGAGCAGAGAGACTGGGGCCTGAGGGGTTAGAGGAGGGGAGAGGAGCAGAGAGACAGGGGCCTGAGGGGTGAGAGGAGGGGAGAGGAGCAGTGAGACTGGGGCCTGGGTGAGAGGAGGGGAGAGGAGCAGAGAGACTGGGGTCTGGGTGAGAGGAGGGGAGAGGAGCAGAGAGACTGGGGCCTGAGGGGTGAGAGGAGGGGAGAGGAGCAGAGAGACTGGGGTCTGGGTGAGAGGAGGGGAGAGGAGCAGAGACACTGGGGCCTGGGTGAGAGGAGGGGAGAGGAGCAGAGAGACTGGGGCCTGGGGGGTGAGAGGAGGGGAGAGGAGCAGAGAGACTGGGGCCTGAGGGGTGAGAGGAGGGGAGAGGAGCAGAGAGACTGGGGCCTGGGTGAGAGGAGGGGAGAGGAGCAGAGAGACTGGGGCCTGAGGGGTGAGAGGAGGGGAGAGGAGCAGAGAGACTGGGGCCTGAGGGGTGAGAGGAGGGGAGAGGAGCAGAGAGACTGGGGTCTGGGTGAGAGGAGGAGAGAGGAGCAGAGAGACTGGGGCCTGAGGGGTGAGAGGAGGGGAGAGGAGCAGAGAGACTGGGGCCTGGGTGAGAGGAGGGGAGAGGAGCAGAGAGACTGGGGCCTGGGGGTGAGAGGAGGGGAGAGGAGCAGAGAGACTGGGGCCTGAGGGGTGAGAGGAGGGGAGAGGAGCAGAGAGACTGGGGCCTGGGTGAGAGGAGGGGAGAGGAGCAGAGAGACTGGGGCCTGGGGGTGAGAGGAGAGGAGAGGAGCAGAGAGACTGGGGTCTGGGTGAGAGGAGGGGAGAGGAGCAGAGAGACTGGGGTCTGGGTGAGAGGAGGGGAGAGGAGCAGAGACACTGGGGCCTGAGGGGTGAGAGGAGGAGAGAGGAGCAGAGAGACTGGGGCCTGAGGGGTGAGAGGAGGGGAGAGGAGCAGAGAGACTGGGGCCTGAGGGGTGAGAGGAGGGGAGAGGAGCAGAGATACTGGGGCCTGAGGGGTGAGAGGAGGGGAGAGGAGCAGAGAGACTGGGGCCTGGGTGAGAGGAGGGGAGAGGAGCAGAGAGACTGGGGCCTGGGTGAGAGGAGGGGAGAGGAGCAGAGAGACTGGGGTCTGGGTGAGAGGAGGGGAGAGGAGCAGAGAGACTGGGGCCTGGGTGAGAGGAGGGGAGAGGAGCAGAGAGACTGGGGCCTGAGGGGTGAGAGGAGGGGAGAGGAGCAGAGAGACTGGGGCCTGGGTGAGAGGAGGGGAGAGGAGCAGAGAAACTGGGGCCTGAGGGGTGAGAGGAGGGGAGAGGAGCAGAGAGACTGGGGCCTGAGGGGTGAGAGGAGGGGAGAGGAGCAGAGAGACTGGGGCCTGAGGGGTGAGAGGAGGGGAGAGGAGCAGAGAGACTGGGGCCTGGGTGAGAGGAGGGGAGAGGAGCAGAGAGACTGGGGCCTGAGGGGTGAGAGGAGGGGAGAGGAGCAGAGAGACTGGGGCCTGGGTGAGAGGAGGGGAGAGGAGCAGAGAGACTGGGGCCTGGGTGAGAGGAGGGGAGAGGAGCAGAGAGACTGGGGCCTGGGGTGAGAGGAGGGGAGAGGAGCAGAGAGACTGGGGCCTGAGGGGTGAGAGGAGGGGAGGGGAGAGGAGCAGAGAGACTGGGATCTGAGGGGTGAGAGGAGGGGAGAGGAGCAGAGAGACTGGGATCTGAGGGGTGAGAGGAGGGGAGAGGAGCAGTGAGACTGGGGCCTGAGGGGTGAGAGGAGGGGAGAGGAGCAGAGAGACTGGGGCCTGGGTGAGAGGAGGGGAGAGGAGCAGAGAGACTGGGGCCTGGGGGGTGAGAGGAGGGGAGAGGAGCAGAGAGACTGGGGTCTGGGTGAGAGGAGGGGAGAGGAGCAGAGAGACTGGGCCTGGGTGAGAGGAGGGGAGAGGAGCAGAGACACTGGGGCCTGAGGGGTGAGAGGAGGAGAGAGGAGCAGAGAGACTGGGGCCTGGGTGAGAGGAGGGGAGAGGAGCAGAGAGACTGGGGCCTGGGTGAGAGGAGGGGAGAGGAGCAGCGAGACTGGGGCCTGGGTGAGAGGAGGGGAGAGGAGCAGAGAGACTGGGACCTGGGTGAGAGGAGGGGAGAGGAGCAGAGAGACTGGGACCTGGGTGAGAGGAGGGGAGAGGAGTAGAGAGACTGGGGCCTGAGGGGTGAGAGGAGGGGAGAGGAGCAGAGAGACAGGGGCCTGGGTGAGAGGAGGGGAGAGAAGCAGAGAGACTGGGGCCTGAGGGGTGAGAGGAGGGGAGAGGAGCAGAGAGACTGGGGTCTGGGTGAGAGGAGGGGAGAGAAGCAGAGAGACTGGGGCCTGAGGGGTTAGAGGAACGGAGATGAGCAGAGAGACTGGGGTCTGGGGGGTGAGAGGAGGGGAGAGGAGCAGAGAGACTGGGGTCTGGGTGAGAGGAGGGGAGAGGAGCAGAGAGACTGGGATCTGGGTGAGAGGAGGGGAGAGGAGTAGAGAGACTGGGGCCTGAGGGGTGAGAGGAGGGGAGAGGAGCAGAGAGACTGGGGCCTGGGTGAGAGGAGGGGAGAGGAGCAGAGAGACTGGGGCCTGGGTGAGAGGAGGGGAGAGGAGCAGAGAGACTGGGTTCTGGGTGAGAGGAGGGGAGAGGAGCAGAGAGACTGGGGCCTGGGTGAGAGGAGGGGAGAGGAGCAGAGAGACTGGGGCCTGAGGGGTGAGAGGAGGGGAGAGGAGCAGAGAGACTGGGGTCTGGGTGAGAGGAGGGGAGAGGAGCAGAGAGACTGGGGCCTGGGTGAGAGGAGGGGAGAGGAGCAGAGAGACTGGGGCATGGGTGAGAGGAGGGGAGAGGCGCAGAGAGACTGGGGCCTGAGGGGTGAGAGGAGGGGAGAGGAGCAGAGAGACTGGGGCCTTGGTGAGAGGAGGGGAGAGGAGCAGAGAGACTGGGGCCTGGGTGAGAGGAGGGGAGAGGAGCAGAGAGACTGGGGCCTGAGGGGTGAGAGGAGGGGAGAGGAGCAGAGAGACTGGGGCCTGGGTGAGAGGAGGGGAGAGGAGCAGAGAAACTGGGGCCTGAGGGGTGAGAGGAGCAGAGAGACTGGGGTCTGGGTGAGAGGAGGGGAGAGGAGCAGAGAGAATGGGGCCTGGTTGAGAGGAGGGGAGAGGAGCAGAGAGACTGGGGCCTGGGTGAGAGGAGGGGAGAGGAGCAGAGAGACTGGGGCCTGAGGGGTGAGAGGAGGGGAGAGGAGCAGAGAGACTGGGGCCTGGGTGAGAGGAGGGGAGAGGCGCAGAGAGACTGGGGCCTGAGGGGTGAGAGGAGGGGAGAGGAGCAGAGAGACTGGGGCCTTGGTGAGAGGAGGGGAGAGGAGCAGAGAGACTGGGGCCTTGGTGAGAGGAGGGGAGAGGAGCAGAGAGACTGGGGCCTGAGGGGTGAGAGGAGGGGAGAGGAGCAGAGAGACTGGGGTCTGGGTGAGAGGAGGGGAGAGGAGCAGAGAGATTGGGGCCTGGGTGAGAGGAGGGGAGAGGAGCAGAGAGACTGGGGTCTGGGTGAGAGGAGGGGAGAGGAGCAGAGAGACTGGGGCCTGGGTGAGAGGAGGGGAGAGGAGCAGAGAAACTGGGGCCTGAGGGGTGAGAGGAGCAGAGAGACTGGGGTCTGGGTGAGAGGAGGGGAGAGGAGCAGAGAGAATGGGGCCTGGGTGAGAGGAGGGGAGAGGAGCAGAGAGACTGGGGCCTGGGTGAGAGGAGGGGAGAGGAGCAGAGAGACTGGGGCCTGAGGGGTGAGAGGAGGGGAGAGGAGCAGAGAGACTGCTTAGTTATATAAATGTGTTGTGATTCCAGCGTCACACCACTCTCCTCTCCAGCCACGCTCCTCTGGCTCCCCCTCCTGGACACCTGGGGTTACTACACCCAGGAGAACACTCCGTCCCAGAGGACCGTAGTCAACAACCAAGCATCGCTCGTCCAAGACCCAGCTCTTCACGGCTCTGGCTCCACAGTGGTGGAATGAACTCCGGTCTCATGTCAGGACGGCAGAGTCCCTCGCCAGCTTCCGCAAGAGACTCAAGACCCACCTGTTCAGAGTCCACCTGACTCTGACTCTCCATGAACCCTCCTTCTCCTTTGTGAACCCTAACTTGCTTAAGTCCTGACATTAATAGCTCTTAGCATGTTGTATATTCTATCAAGTGTATATCCTTAATGTTGATAACACGCTCTTATCCCAGCTACTTAAGCAGGTGACCTGGCAGTACCAAATTGTGTTGTTCATCTTGTTAATATGAATACTTGTGAACTGCTCTATTGTTATGTTGGCGTACCTCAGTGTTATGCTATTGTCTGCTTCAACAAATGTACACCTTGTAAGTCGCTTTGGATAAAAGCGTCTGCCAAATGTCCTAAATGTAAATGTAAATGTATGTGTGTGTGTGTGTGTGTGCACGTGTGTGCACGTGTTAGGATTAGGATACTTTATTGGCAGTTTAAAACAATAAGTCACTACAGTGTCATTCATTAGAGAAAACACCAACGTGGACAATACACAAAAAGCCGTAGCTTGTTTCCATTGAGGTCACCTTGAGACACAACACACACACACACTGTCCAAACACCATGAAACAAAGATCCTTATATATAAACCAATACATATAGGACCAGAAGATACCCTGAGAGAGGAATCCAAATAACAGAGGGGGCTATCCGGGGATCTAACTAAGACCAGTTAGTGTTAAGGTCATGATTTAAGGTCATTTTTAAATCTTGCGAGAGAATTGAGGGATTTTAGGGCTGGGGGGAGGGCATTCCACAGAGTAGTGGCTGCGTGATCAAACTAATTAGTGTGGGTGTAAGAAAATCATTTAAAAACACTGCACTTTATTGCTTGTTGTACTCTCTCTCTCTCTCTCTCTCTCTCTCTCTCTCTCTCTCTCTCTCTCTCTCTCTCTCTCTCTCTCTCTCTCTCTCTCTCTTATCTCTCTCTCTCTCTCTCTCTCTTCTTCCTCTCTCTTTTATCTCTTATCTTTCCATCTCTCTCTCTTTTATATCTCTCTCTATCTCTCTCTCTCTCTCTCTCTCTCTCTCTCTCTCTCTCTCT